>JAFMSR010002573.1:0-22867 GCA_022818135.1 Saxidomus purpurata
TCAAGGCTTTATGGACGTTGCGTATACGTTAAAGTCAGTCCGCCAATGTATAAAAAAACCTAAAACAATACAAATTTTATTCTGTTCTATTCTTATTCACAATGTCCTGTTACATCAGGTGTCCGTATTCAGTAGTAGTCAAACTCTGAGGCTGGGAAATAAAATTGTTATCTAACACAATATGGAACCTTAAAGCAGAAGACCAGCAAACATTCAGCATTTCATACACACTCACTAATATGTTTATATACATGTAGAAAAAATCAGAAAGGCAAAATGTCGTGTTATTAAGAGTTATGTTGTGGTGAGAAACCTTTGAGTACATTTTTAAAAAGCCCGGAAAATACGAATGTAAAATATCTAATAGACTCCATCATAATTTTAAAAAAACGTATGGAGGCAGTTCTCCAAGCATCATGCAGTTATTCTTTTCTTTGCTTTAATTCTTTCTGTTTTATTTTTCTTTCCAGATCCACGTGAGTTGTGTGACCCATCGCAATTATCCGCTGTATAAAATTTGCAAAGAAGTACAAGTAATTGTTCAATTAATAGTTAATTAGACAACAAGACTGTCTGATAGACATACCCTTTGAAATCTTCTGTGTTAAATTACAATTAACAGACACTTTAAGGACGGTAACGATGGATACAGGTGACGATATTGCCGCCTAACATGGTATTTGGATAGAAAAATATTAAACGTGGCTTAATTTAATTGGAGATTAAATTCCCTATTTTAGCGGCGTCAAATCCGTATACAATTCGTAAATATTGAAAGTTTCTATTTGTAAGTCATGTAAGAAATTATTAACTAAATCGCTACATGAACGGCTTAGTAAAATATTTACGGTAGTTTATATTACCTGCGATATGTAAACACAAATAACTTTGAATCAAGCATATAAATAATGTCAGTTAAAGTGGAAAGTGAGAACTTAGCGGTTGAAATTCTGAGTGGTCAAGTGAAAGATTCGTATGGACTTCCAGTTACAGAAACCTCACCCAGGGGTGGGCTGCCGAGACCGCAATTCGACTCCCCGCCTGGCAAAAAATACGGAATAAGAGTTCCAATATTGAGGGATTTGGACGGCCATTACATTGGACGTAAAAAGCCAACTTCCTGTAGGTTTGACATTGTGGAAAAGGTAACTACTGTTATTCAGCCAGGAAGTTACGGTGTTTCACAAAATGAGGACGGAGCAATGGAAATCAAATCGCCTAAAAATTCCGACGGTAATTCTATCAAACGAATGAATATAACACGACAGCCTACATTTCATTCAACATACTCGAGTGATCAAACTGACACAAGTGTCTTGGAGAAAATTGGCCCATACCACTGGAACAGCTGGGTAAAAACCGCAAAAGATGGTGATGCCCGCGATGTGCTGTACAGAAACACGTATTGCCTAGCGCCGGAACAAGTGCGTTACCGTACACTTACTCTACCGCGTATAACCACAACACCTAATACCGACAGACCGTGGACTGTAGCTGGGGATGAAAAGCCTATCATTACAAAGTCAGATCATGGAGAATATAATAAAGTTGTGACAATTGTACCTCAGCAGCCGAGAGGAACAGTTGTGCGTTTTAGAGAATACATGAAGCCGACAACGTATGCTTCAGACGGTCGGGCACTGGCAGTGAAAAGTTTCAACAGGCTCCCAGCTCAACGAAATGACTTCGCAACCGTTCGAAGCGGGTTTCCGCTCATTCGGAATGACTTCAGAAGAATGCCCACGAAAACAGAGCGGCCATTGAAATTCGAAAATTCAAGGTATACAAGAAAAAAGAAAGAGACATTGTTTACTAAACAAGTTCTTCCCGCTTATAAGCAAGCGTTTGATAGGGATTACAGTTCAGCGGACACTTTTAAAGAATATTTAGATAGTTTACAGCCGACAGCAAAAGCTAACACCCCTGGTATGCATTTTAATTACCGAACTTCAGAAACGCGTCACTCAACAAATTATCACAATGAGGTTTTAAAGTCCGTTTCAGATGTCAATCAACCACATGATAATTTAGAAGATTTTACAGAGGACCAACACGAAATATCAGTAGACATAAAGAAACAACAGAAACCGGAAGCCGGAAGTAGAACTGAAATTCAACCTCTGGATCACGTAGACGGATTAATGCGTCCAGGGATAGACAACTTGTCGTCTGTACATGGAAGCATAGTTCGTGCACATAGTGATGGTCACTCCGTCACACAGCCATTTAGCAGTAGCATGGTTGACGGTAAGAGCGTTGTTAAAATACCAGGCACTGTTGCAGAAACGAATAATATACCACTTAATAGTGAAGTGCCAAATATTCATTCGGAAATTGCATCATTGCATGAACAGAAAAAAAGAAGTGAAGCAGACGATGGATCCCTTTGCCCGACAAATACACCCGATCCTATCTAGGAAATACGAACAATCATAACGGAAAATAATGTTCTAGTTAAACGCCACTATGTGACTGCATGGATAAGTTGCAGAACCTACCAGCTGACCTTTGTATTTGAGTATACAAATGTAAGTGGTATGAACATGTTAGAAATGAGAAATCATATTGCTTTTTATTATGGAACTTACGTTGCGACATTAATGTACCATTTGACATAAACGATTAAGGATGATGTTGGTGCAATGTTACTGGAGTCTATCATTTCTTTAATACGTACATCATGTATCATTTGTAATTTCCTATATGTGGCGCAATTACATGATATTGAACAGAACATGGGCGGTACGATTCCAGTTCCAGTTAAGAAAAGTATGTACCCAGTTGAAAATCGTTCAACTGTTGCATATTGTTTAAGTTTAATCGTTTGTTCAACCTCTTCAATATTTATGATATAACATTTCGTAATTTAAGAAATAAAAACAAACATCTCGCTTTGGCTGAGACTTGTAATAGTTGCTAATAACTAACACCTTTTGACATGTATATAATAAATACATTGATTAATTGATTTTTTAATTGACTGATTTATTACTTATTAATAAAGATTTATTTAAAATAGAATGAACATCAAAAAGAACCAAGAGCAATTAATTATTTTTGCATCATACAGTCGCACAGTAATAGCTTTAGTCAGCGGAAAACCGAAGAGTTAAATCCGTAAAACTTGACACGCCTCGAATATTTCCAATGGTCTCGGAGGTCTGGAATAGGCTCATTATGTTCTAAATGGTATCTATGATAGAAAAAAAACAACATATTTTTAAAAAATAATCATGGTGTTCAAAAATTTAAATTATGTTTGCCGTAGGAATTAGTTTAAATACAAGCACTCAATGCATGCTAATTATTTACGGTTATTGGAAAGTGGATGTTTCATTTATGGAATGAATATTTGTATCTATAGTTTTTACGAAATGATTACGTAACAGTCGTAACATTATAACCGGAGAAACAATATTTAAAGAAGAAAGGGTATAAGACATATTGTAAGGGACATGAATGGAAACTTGTACCTTTTATGAGCGTCACTCTTGTGGGAGCTTCCTAGGACATCTGCTATACAGGGTATCCTTAGATTGTTTATATCTCTATACGTCCAACTATTCCGTGCCTGTGATCTCTTCAGTGGTAAACTAGCATCCATTTTTGTTCTGTACAATGACTGCCACTGATCGGCAGATTGGTTACCAAGGTTTGAAGACGTGTGCCAGCAACCAGCAGCGCATCCCATTTCTGCGGACAGGCAGTTGACGGTTGAAGGAAGTTTACATTTATAAACATCTGCCAGTACAAGTTGTTCGTCCAGGGGCTCATGTTCTATAGCGTAATCATCTTGCCATGGTCCAAACTCCGTTGTTTGGCCTGCAATTCTACTTGCTTCTTTTTTCTTACTGTCTTTGATCGCGTCCCCACCATTAAGTTGCCTATCTCTAGCGTTGTTTTCAGCATCTGTAGTTTTGTTGTTATTCAAGCATATATTACATGAATCTAGTAGACAACAACACTCCTGTTTACTCGGTGTTACGATGTTATGACGTTTGCATTCACTATCTTGCTCGTCAGTTTGAGAAGAATGAATTTCTGAGTTTCCATGGCAACAACTAGGATGCAATTTTGTTAAATTGTACTGTCGAGACTGGAACTCAGCTATCTCAGCATCAAAGTCCTTGTTGTAGCCCCCATGCCAGCAGTACTTACAAGGGTCCGGGTGACAATGAACCCGACACGTCGGTGATTTATTGTTGTCCGGGTTTTCAATGTTGTACTGGGTGTCACGCCTTGCTTTATCCAACATGAAGCGCGTGGTATCTGGATTGAATGAAATAAGGTCACCAGTTCTGAGAATTGCTATCCACCAGCACCCATTTGTATAAACAATGGTTAAATTAACCATTGGTTAAATTGTTTATACAAATGGCTGCAGACGGTCAATATTTCTAACGTCAAATAGAATGCCGAGAGAAATATCGTTGCTATTAGAACACACGCACATTAACATCAGTACCTAAACGCTAAACTGTATAGCCTGGGAGTACAGTCAAACTTGTATGATGACTACTCACACTAAACACCATTAAGTTAATACAGGCAAATCGCCAAAAACAGTGCTCTGTTCTTATATCTAGATAACACCTTTGCATAGACCACATTTGTTTCATTTATTCAGTGTTTTTTTATCACAGGTTTGGCTGTATGCTTCTTCGAATCTATCAAAATATGTTAAATGTAAATGAATTAAATGTAGATCTATCATGTCTGGTTTAAACGTTCTTTTTATATAGGTAACTGAGCCAGTGTGAGAAGTTGAATTATCAAAGGCAACTTTTTTTCTAGAGTAAACCCGTGTAGAAATTTAAACTGCAAGCCCCTTCAACCCGCTTGGATACATAGAGGAATAAGAGCCATGCAATCATATAGGTGCTGTAAGCTAAGGGTCGCAGTTGCTTTTCGGAGAATATGACGTGTTAAGAAATTCCAGCAAAAACTATTCCAGCATAACAAGCGGGGGATTTATCACTAATGTGAAATTTCATTGATTTTCAGTCATTGATTTCAGGGAAATCGCCCGCCCCCAAAACAACCTAATATACATTATAACGTATGTATGAATAGTTCAGAAGGGCAATTACTCAAAACTATTTATGCACGTTTTCCATGCATGCTTACAGTTGACACAACTAAAATTGGGACTAACCCTTGAATTGCCGTAACTGAAAAATGTTTCAGACAAACATCTTTATGTACACTACATGTATGAAAGAAGGGAAATAGCTCCATGAGAAACTATCAGGGCGTATTATGCAAACAATACACGCAACTTAGCTTGGTAATAATAATTCATGTAAATTTTGCTCGCTGTTACGATGGCGATACGTGAAGTCACGATGGCGAAGCACGATTCTACGATGGTGATGCGCTTATTTAATGGTTGTGTCACGATGGCGAAGTGACGATGGCGATGTATAAGCGAAGTCACGAGAATGAAACGCGAAGTCACAATGACGATACGACGTAATGTCTTTCCATAGTTTCTTATCAATTCGCAATCGTTACTTCGCGTATCTTTATCGTTTATTCGCTCATCGTCATCGTTATGTCGCGGTATCGCCCTTCACTGTATTATAAGGAGAAGGCGATGGCTCTGAAGGAACACCGAACTAAACACTTCTGAGAGATTTCATTGAATTCCAGCAAGCAGTTGCCGGTATAAAGCCCTGACAAATGTCTTTGTACAATGTATGAACACCAAATGGCAATAACTCTATGATAAACAATTTGAGCGGAATATGCCGAGGATATGCAAAGCAAGGTTTGGTTATGAACGTTTTTGCGAGGTTTCATTAAATTCCAGCCTATTTTGTCTACAGACCAAGGGACGGGACGTGATTCCAGTATAGCTCCAATGTACCTCGCACCTGGTGTATAATAATATAGGTATATCAAAGTCACAGCGGCTAACAATCATGAGTAGTTAAATTGATGTCAAAGCTTCTACACAATAAAACAAACTTATATGTTTCGGAAAGTTAGCTAAATACGAAATATTATACTGGGTGAGGGAGCCACGGTCCTGGGGCGGGAATATTTTCTCCACCTACCTTTAAACTGGCTGTTGTAACGTGTGGTGCGATAAAGATTCGTAACATTCTCTTCTATGGCTTTTCTTGTAGCTTCGCCTAGTACAGGATATCCATCTGTAACAAAATATAATATCTGTACTGGGTAACAAGAACCTTACGCTAAAATCTACAGAACCGTGTAAATAAATTTCTGCCTCAAAGACAAAAAGTATAAGATATTTTAGCCAGCAATTCCTTAAAAGTCACGAACGTATGATAATTACACGTTTTCCATAGATGTCACAACTTTTTCTTTTTAAAACAAGAACTATCTTTTAAAAAGATGGTGGGTGAGATTTTGAGTACAGTAAAGTTCCTGTATTGAGACTATCTGTCGGACTAGTAAAAAGTGGTCTCATAAATCGGTCTTAGTAGCGAGACCTGTTTACTATGAAAATGAGCATTTGGTTCTGGCTGAATGCCTCCGGCCGCTTACACATTTTCTCCCTAACTTTGATTAAGTCCGTACTGTGACATCAGGAAAACAAAAAATTAGACCTTGTTTTTCTTATCCAATTTGCTACTCGAAATAATGACCGTTACTCACTGGTCGAGAAAGTATAATTATTCTACGTACACTCATAATTAACGTACTAATTTAAAGGTCCAGTACTAAGGAAAGTGAAAATTCAAATATACTTTAAAAAACACAGAAATCAGTTATTTTTAATAAAAAATGAAAGTTGGTATGTAGAAATTCTAAATAAACCACAGTACATGTACAATTATTTTTCAATACATTATGAAGAAACTTAAAAAGACCTGGGTGGTCATTTTGTCAAATCACTGAGATTTCAACATAATACACATACTTTTCTTCGTGTTCCAAACACTTTCTGTAAATTTTAACCTGGCAATCTTCATTATTTAGTGTCTTGCATACTTGCCATTGAAATAACTGTCACTTAATTTTCGCTTAGTAGTGGACCTTTAAAAGTTATCAAAACATTGATGAAAGACTGAAAACGAAAGAGTATTTTATTGACCTTTTTCAATTAAAAGGTGCCTTACTGTAATATTTTCAGTAAAAAATGTTATACAGTATGTAATATACATGTACATTCTACTTGTCATTTCATTGGCGGTTGAAAGGTTACTGCCGGCGAGCTGAACGGCTATTCTGGCGTAAAGTTATTAATGATAAATGTATCTACCATAAACAGACAATCTGTGTGTATCGTTTCTGGGGAACATCTCCCATTGAGCTTTTCTTGGTACCCGACGACCTGTGTTTGATACTGTACATCGCAAAACTTGTACATCTTGGTGCAGTGGCTTTGGAAACCTAGGAAAATTTTACAAAAGTTTTAATCAATAAAGATATAAATCAGAGTATTACTTTGTTGCCACAAGTCTGCAATTTTTAAGTCAACAATAAAACTTTTTTTTAATTGTACACAAATAATGTGACAAGAAAGCTTCAGAAATGTCCTTACCAAACAGAGACATGTGTTACCTGGTAGTTGTATGAGTTAAACGCCCGTTTCAACCGTATTTCGGTCGTTTTTACTGGCGGAGAGATGAGCCTACGGCAGTGAACTCGGAGGACAACTGGAACGTGGAGCTGGTATTTGTCTTACGTAAACAGGTGGTGAAGAGTATTGGTTTTTTGAACAACTTTATGAGACTCTATAAACAATAAACATACACAGGATTCGAGAGCAATGACAGACCTACATGCCAATGTTATCGCACTAACAACCAGTTACCATGAGTAAACCGACGGCCCGAAACGTGTTTAAAACATCAGTTTCAGTTGTAAATAGCTGATAACATCACATTTTTACGAGTAATGTCGTTTTTACTGGCTATCCTAAAATTTTAACCCTCCTAGATACTGTGAAGTTTCAAGTTCACAGGACCATACTCTGCGAGATAAGAAGGTTTAAATTTGCACGGATGAGAAAAAAATTGGCCAACAGGAACTACAGAGCATGTATTTGAACGGCTAGCAGTGAACAAAGAGCAATGCAGCTGGAGGAAACACAGAACGCAGAGTTGTAGTCAATGATTTGTTTGATGGTTCGGCTAAACAGAATTTTACTCGATATCATAGGCATATGTCGTCAGTTTGTATGGAAGTTTGTTATATACTTTCATATTGCCCCCGGTTCACTTTGCCTCAGAGAGTTCGTTCAGTATTCTACTACACGTTGGCAAGGCATGAGTGAACGTTGGCAAGGGAGGGCAGTCCTAGCGATCAGCTGTACGGACTATTTTATTAGTTTACATACGTAGATGTAAAAAGAGTTCATTTTTAAAATGGTTCGAATTTTTAGGGCACGTAATACTAGTTCTGGGTACGAAAGTTATTGGTACGTATATCAGCCGAATATTGATTGACTGAACAGAAATGATGTTTTGCATGGATTCATAAAAAATAGAAAACATTTTTAGGAATGTATATCAAGGTGATTTATTCACATTTCAAAGTACAAACCTGCATCCGTAGGAAAAGTCTTAATATTCCTAGAAAAATACATCGGCATGTAGGCTTTCATTGCTCGCTAAGCATGTGTGCCTGTTCATAGAGATTTAAAAAAAAAACTCTTCACCTGTTTACGAGCTATGAAAATACCGGCTCTACGGTTCCAGTTGACCACCGAGTTCACTGCCGTAGGACCATCAGATTTAGAGAGGACGCGAACTGTACTCTAAGTAGATCTACCTGTTTTATCCCGCAAGTGCATTGTTAGTATTGAAAGTAAAATAAGTAGGCATATGGTCCTCGGCACCCAAATGTAAATGATTCAAACATTCGATGAGAAAACATATATAAGGTTATGTGGTATAGTAAGTATTTGACCAGGAAGTCTATTTATAACTTAATACTGGTCTCTTTATGAAGAACTAGATCGCATTAACATCAATTTTGAATGTCACTGATAAATGACGTTCGCTTCACAATTCTTAGGACCCGGGCTCGATCATAGGTCTGGCCACACGAGGCGTGTTCTTTGGGCCAAGACAACTTAACACCACGTGTGTCTCATTTGACCAAGTTGTGCATAGGAGCTTGTACTCTTTCTTTAAATATGACCCGGCTCGAGCATGTGATTCGATCAAGGTGGATTCCCGGCAGCAATTTACTAAAATTGAAACAATTTGTTTCGCAATTGAGCTTTACAAGTTAGTAAAGACTGGATAGCAGCGTCCAGGTAGTGTTTTATAAAGGTGATAAAATATGACTCACGACCTTTACTTACATATATCCCTCAAACTTGAAATAGTTTGGATCCTCGGACACCGGATGGCATGAATCGAAGTTATTGCGACTGAAAAGAGAAATGTCCGATTTCGAACACCTTTTGAGTAAGTACCACAAAGCAGTGTGTATGGGCGCAAGCAATAGTTTATGTACATTGTACACGATTCCGGTAAATGAATGTTGTCATTTAGTACATATTTAAGACAGGATACGTACGTATATATATTTTAAGCACAAATCCTTCGTTATAAGAATCAAAAGAGATATAGTTCAAAGTCATTTTACATATTTACAGAAAACGTGTTTGATACACATAAAAGATAGTCTTACAATATTCTATTGATCCTAGTTCTGAGCATGACACTCAGTTGAGCACGATCAATGTGTTTAAAGCGCGAGGTCTGATATTGATAATTATAGCAAATACAGCAGCAGTATAAGGTAGTGACATCAGCAGCTGTAGCAGTAATAATAGTAGCAGCAGCAGTTTCAGTAGTACCAGAAGTAGTGGCATTAGTAGTGTTGTCATTAATATAATTGTAGGTAATAGTATTCATTATCTTACAGTTTAGATTCTGCAATGATGGCTTCGTCTTCGCCCCATCTTTTGCGGGCAATTCCATATATAGTGTAGTTAGGCAGTGGAGGCAAACTTATAAATGGCTCTCTGAAATATAGTAATTGATTGGTGTTTTTTTTCTGAAACGCGCTTCCATTTAACATTCATTGATTCAAAATGTTGTTACAGTGTAATAGTAATGATATTCGTATATCGAAAACTGAATATGTGCTACATAATTAACGAAATATATAGCCTTGTAATTTATCATATCAATGTTTCATAAACAAGATATTTGAAATGCTCATAATTGCATATTTACCCAGGATATGTCGCTGGTTCCTTAAAGACTACAAGCTTTCCGTTACCTATCCGCGGCAAACCGTTCATCGTACTTCTTCTGTTTACGGCTAACGCCGTCATCTTTTAGTTTCAGATAAGTCAAACTTTTGTAATCACTGCATTTTATTTTGTTGGAAAAAAACACACACTCCTCCGACCGACGTTTCTAACGTCACTGAAATATGTTGTTAACGTATTTTAATCCTTAGTCTTATATCGACGTCACAATTAAAATTTCGTCATGAATGTCAACGTAAATCCACGCATATGGTCGCCGTTATAATAATGATAATAATAAGATTATATAGAGGATAATTGTTGGTTTCGGTGTAAGATCACGTTATAATTTCACCGAATGAGCGCCAAAAGTGATATTTTCACGAGTGGCGCAGCCACGAGTGAAAATAACAACTTTTGGTGTTCACCAGTGAAATTAACGTGATATTACACCGATACCAACAATTTTTCTGTTTATTTTATGGTTGAAACTCTACTTTTATTGAGTTTGTTTCTATAAAATATCGTTTATTATTATTATTATTATTATTATAAAATCGCGGGAAACGTCATCAGAAAACATAGCGCAAATGACGTCATTTAAACGACGTCATCGTCGCATGGTTTCCAGCATTAATTACGCTCGGTATACTTTTTGACGTAAACCGGGTTAAAGATTGCAAAAACAGTGAAAAATAAAAATGGTAATCCACTGTTTCAAAACTGTGGATTATCACTTTTATTTTACTGAGAAAACTCTATAATTCACTGGAAAACATAAAATAAAATAATAAAATAAGAACAATCTTTATTTTCAGAAGGTGGCTCATTAAGACAACACATGTATTATGTACAGTTCATAAATAGGTGGTAAATCTTATTTACAATGAGGCCTTACATCTGCTGGGAAATGAAAGCCATTCTTCGGTTATTGAACATCTCAGACGATCGTGTATATTTGTTGACATTTAGTATAATTCTGGCTGATCGTTTTTGCAGTTTAGTAATGTTATTTACATCAGTCGTGTTAGCTGTACGTGCCATGTGTGCCGTTGGATGAATCTGTCATTATTTTAGCATTGCATATCTTTTGTGTCTCACCGAACTATGGTTTTCTAGCACCTTATGTCATCAGATAACTAGAACTAACTACTACATTTTATCTCTACATATTAATAGTTTAGTAAATGTTTTTATTATACTATGTAGATAAATAAGTGCTACCAATATTTCTTGGGAAAGGCAACATTGCCGCAAATTTTAGTAAATAGTTTATTCTCGATTACGAAACAAACTTCTACAACTTTGATCAAGATCAGCAACTTTCCCACAACATTATAACTTTAGATGGAGACAACTGCATTTTTATCTAATCTATTTTCTAGTATTGAGTTACTTCCCCTGGTACACGAGTAATGAACCTATATGTATCTGTTCTAAGTTTAAACAGCCGGTAGAATTGATAATCTGTTATCTATATTTTTGTTCAAGAACCTGTAATTTGATCAGTTAAAAACTTTCAAAATCATATTTTTAAACAGCACCTATAAGACAAGTCATATTGCTGTCGCCCAAATGATTCCAACATTCTTATTTAAATCTCGTTTTACGTAAAGAGGTGTTATTTTTTGATAGAGTAAGTCAGTCTGAAAGACAGTTATATCCTCTGCTTCTTGAAGGTATGTTGACCTGAAGTGTGATCTTCATTCGCTTTAAAAAGAGAGTTTTTTTTAAATAAGCTTGAGGGTTTTCTGTTTGGTCATGTTGCTATTTAACATACATTTACAATATTGTACATGCACTTATTTGAAAAACATATTGTATTAATTGCAAATTGGTTCAACTGGAACCTAGACTCGAGATGAATATATGAAAAAAGTATCTTGAAAATCCTTCAATGGAAGTATAGTCTCATGACCTTTGACCCCTTACGATGAGCTTGACGAAATGCGGTTGAGACATAAGCCATTCAGAATTTGTGATTAAATGTGAATATGAGAATACATGTATGTGATTCAAGATAAATATATGATTCAAGTTTCACTACTTGTGATATAACTTTCAAATACAAAACATATAGTTATCTCAATGTCTTTTGCTGGTCCTGTCATCGTATTTTCAAGTAAATTTATACTTTTTAAGTCATACTGTTTTACTGGCCAATATTTTTAAATGGTATGTAGGCTTTGAGTTGTTGAAAGCCATTTATATATATAGGAGTCAAAGCATGACTGTTGGAGTCAAATAAAATGAGGACTCATGGAGTTGTCTAACACTGAATCCTTTGAGAGAGCCGTTGACTGGTGTTGCTATATAACTTGTGGGCCAATCCATTTGTTTAATATGTTTCTGTCCAAATGTTATAAGTGTATTTGTGCAAAGAACAATAAAATAGTAGTAAACAACTAAACTGAATCCTTTGTATCGAAAACACGTTTTGAAATTTCTTGATATATCTAAGTGACATATATAAAGCCTTATTTCTTACACAGATGGAATGCAAAACAGAAACTGTGTATAAAATGACCGACCTACAATTAAAGGTAAAACGTACCTATATTTACCATTTTATAAATGGTAAGACAATCTAGTACGGATTTAAAACATTGCTTATGGTATGACTATTTTTTCTTTAAATTAAAGAAAGTGTAGTTGAATAAAAGGATAGTACGGGTTGAACATAAATGTATTCATGCATACCATATGGGGATATCTGCAGTTTTTACCAGTGCCGGAAAATCTCATCTTACACTCCCCCGTGTAAGACGACTTACGTGAATTACTTATGACATAACGTTATAAACAATGTGACGTCACTTTCCATAACATAGCATCTAAAGAACGTTTGTTTTTATATTAAAATGCATCATTTCGATAAGTTTGTTTTTAAATATCTATTTCAAAGTGCAAGACGGTATGCAAGAAAAAGTTTCTTCCATGAGATACTTGGTTCAGATGGAAATATCCGTCACTTCATGTAACTGTTTCGCGGGAACTCGGCAGAGCCTCGTGCTCATGAATATAAGAAACTAATATTTTAACATCTCCGTGTGGTAAGATGAAGAATGAATAGGAAATATGCAAAAGACCACGGTCTTATACAGGTCCTTGATAAGACTAGACACGTGGAAAGCTATGCTGTGAATATATATGTAAAATACCTAGTGCGTGGCCTTGTACACTTCAAAGCATAGAATTAACATAAACCATTTCAATGTTTTCTTTGCATAGTTGTAAAATAATATAAGGGAAGTAACCTTTGCACTGTGTTGGAAAAATCTCTTTCCCGCGTTTGTACACCTTTGGATTCATTAAAAAGTTCCGGAAGAGCAAAAAATTGCGGAACAAAAACAAACGTGAAATACTGTGTGGAAATTTCTTATTATACAATTTAATATCTAGGTAATGTCATAGTTTGCCTCCCTTACATTTCGATTAAGTGAAAGACCATATATCATTTTGATATTGAATGTTTAACTTGTAGCGCTTATGAAAGTGAAAATGGAAAATTTTATGATGGCATTTTGTTATCTGAAAAGTAAAAGATATGTTGTCCCTTACAGGTGCTCGGATGTCTACAACATTTTCTTTTTTGTGTTCTAACAAACTAAGTGTTACTTTTTCAAACATTGTACAGTTATCTGGTATGACAAGGCCCTTTAAAAGGGGTCAAATAATTTTTACCATGGAGCTGGCACGCTCGCCAAATTCATTCGGCTTTGCGGTTTGACCTTGTTTTTATATGATATTTGTATTCTCGACTTGAGATCATACATCATGATACATATACCAATGGCAACATCGGGTATTTTAGGACGAAATATTGATGAAATGTCATCATCTATAAATCTAGTCCAAATAATTGTACTCAACGGGTGAATATCGTTATAATTTTTGCTAGGCGCTATCCAGCCTCAGAGTACAAACCAGAAACCCGGCTAACTGTGTTGGAAATATTTTATTCTTTGCCTATGCAATGCCTATCGATGCCCAAGAAAATTTATTGGGCCGCGATATTTCGCAATAATTTACAAAAATATCAATATGAAACTTACATGCCTAGAAAGGGTTGAATTTTCTGCTTCAGTTGCAGTTGATTGCAAGCAAATTGCTCATTCCAAAAAAAATTAACAGCAGTTAACAAATTTTACTGATTTAACACGCTAGTTTACATTATCGGGAAAATGGCCGCTATAGGTAAACACTATAGTACTGTTGTGAAACCTGTACGATAATTGGACGCGAGCTTATCTCTAGCGTTATTTACTAGATTATAATTAGTTACTTATGAATCATTTATTAAAAGTGACTGCACGGAATCAAAGACCTATAAATCGTTATTTGATAGGTATTTGGTTGAATTAACATATGTTGTAAGAATCTTTAGAAGGCATGCATTTTACGATTGTTTTACGTTTGATCTGGAGCAATAATATTCGTCCCAGGTTGGATAGAAACCGAAGTAGTATCTATCATTTATTTTTAATAAATGGTAACATTATTTTAAAAAGTGTATTCTATGTTTGACATTTGGAATTTATGTTGACAGATACCATGTTCTTGTACCATACCATCTGAGTAAACTAAAATTACATTGACAGCGGTCACACGAAATACCGCAATACAATCGAAATACCGAAGTTTAAAGTTTCAAAAAAGTAATCACGTGACCTTACAATCCATGCATTTACGTTAACGGACCCTGGCGTAAATTATCTGATCATGGCGTGAAATTCAATTATCATGTTGTAGTGTGTTATAGCAATATTATTTTGAGGCTGTATTATTGAAGCGATCGCGATTTTAAAAGCAAGACTCGCCGTGCCGTACAGTGAAACAATGAAGGCGTATATCATATCAAACGATATCGAACAAATTCAAATACCCACTGTAATAAATATAAAATTTACATAACCGTCGCGTATTACTCAAAGTTTCGGAACTTACAGTGATTTTTTTCTTACATAAATCGCCGATGGAGGCCAACTTATTTTGACGCTTGTTTGTCGATCAGGAAAACAAACGTATCGTCAATTGTTACCACAAATTCTTAGCAGTGACGTGTTCCATCTTAGACACATGCACATCATAGTTTGTGTGCAAAACATCTGGGTTTTTTTTTTTCACAGCCGATTAGGCATTTTCGACGTGAACGCTGCTTTGTACGATCAGTTACATGAATTAGGCGTATTCTGGACGTGCGCTTTTGAAAGCTTTTCAAATACAAAATTAAATAAATTGTTAAACTAATAGAAGGACATTTCTGACCAACAACCCACAAACATTTCGTTTTTATTATTTAAAACAAAAATGTATGCATACATTTTTATTTTGTACCCAATGATGAAACATGTCCCGTTTTCGAATGAATTTTTCTATGACGCTGAAATTAAAAAGTTTTCTACAAAAATACCGTAGCCGGAAAAAAAGTTCATACTGTAGTTACTAGTATTTCAGAGCAAAAAATGCACCTGTGGAACAGAACACAAAGGTCTACACAAGCGAACATGTTGCAAATCTCTAAAGTTCAAAGAGACGAAATTATTTTCACAAATCTCAATTTCTCATAAATTTTCACATACTAGGTCAAGATAATGTTTAAAACACGCGGTTACTTTGTTGTTATGACTTATTTTAATTGTAAATTATTCCCAGTCAGGGGCGTACCTGGACCATGTTGAAGAATACGCCGTGGGGGATGTTGGAGGAGGGAGTGTCCCCCTCCTGCGGGTGGGGGTACGGGGGGCCTCCCCCGGGAAAATTTTGCTTTTAGGGGTGCCTGGAGAGCTAATATTAGTGGGTTTTTTGCAAAAAAGAAACCAAATTACATAACGAAATCTCAATTTCTCATAAATTTTCACATACTATGTCAAGATAATGTTTAAAACACGCGGTTACTTTGTTGTTATGACTTATTTTAATTGTAAATTATTCCCAGTCTGTTTGTATCGTGAATACGAAGAAGCAATTTTATCTTTTAAAAAGTCATGGACCTATATAATGTGTATATGGGTCCGTGAAAAAAACAACAGCAATTTGATTCAAATACTGCGGCGATGGGAATGAAAAGTTATTACTGAACTTGCAACGACTTTTTTATTACTATGGCATCATATGCATATGTCATTGTTCTCTCGGAACCTTTGATTGTCGGCAAATATGATATCTTCTTTCATGTTCCCGCACAAAATTTTCCCGCCAAATACGGAAAGCCACGTGCTTAAAATAGAAGAGGTGATGTTAAAAATACGCCGCAGTGCAAATGCCGTTTTGTAGGCCTAATGGCAAGCATGATTCCACGAAAAAAAGTGAGTTTGATATTTACGAAAAATAGATAAACAAATAAAAACAAAATATAGATCTACATTATGTATTTACTTAAATGCTAAAACGAAACATTCAATCTACTTTAAATTCCAGAAGTTATCCTGCACAAAAACGTTTTAAAAGCTACACCAGTACTGACGACATGATATACTTTTTTATGTACACCTTTCACAGGCGTTACACTAAATTTAAAACTCGCTCAAACGTTTTCATTGGATATCGCAGTCGTACTTCTATCTCCGTTGAAAATGTAAACACGGGTTATCGTGGGAGGTTTAACAATACTTTTTTTGCATTTTGAAGTATTTTAGTCACTTATTTCTACATATTATTGTTATTTAACAGTTTCCAATCATTTCAGTATAAAAAATAACATGAAAACCCACAGAAAAAATAATTTGAAATATCTGATTTTCCACCACAGTTTTTGTGGTTTCTGGTTGAGACGTAAAAGCGCAGATAACTATAAAATGTCCGTATGTAACATGGGTCTGCGTTTGGAGTCTTATTATTGAGACTACTATAAATCTGGATCAATCTTGTCAAAAATGTATGCACAAGGAAGTAACATGTGTCTTGTATGTCACATGTGGGGTTCACATAGGATAAATATATAAAGCATGTATAATTTTTCTGTAGGAAACAAAAGGTATTATAATTAGTAAGTAAGTTCATTTTTTACGAAATGAACCAAAACATTTTTGTAAAAATATATCCACCCTGAAAGAGTTGCCTACCTGCAAGGAATCCTAGTACTAATAATTTAACAGCAAATCTATTTCTTTTAATACTATATTATATTCGTAGCCATTATGGTCTTTTTTTACTGAATGAACTGATACACATCTCTTAAAAGATATCCTCCACAGGCATGACAGGGAGGTTGCCTACCATGACGAAAGCCTATAACTTATCGTCCCCGGGGCAATGCCTTTAACACTATGTCATTTTACTTCTGCACAGAAATAGTATAATTTAATTTAGGCTATGAATCTGGATGAGGGTTTTCTTGGGGGCCTCTTCAAAAAAAGGGTCATGGTAGTCTTTTTAGGGAAGTGTCTGAACGTAATAGTTATACAAACTGACATGTGTAAAGTTAAAAAGGCATTTGCCCCGGGGGCAATAAGGTACAGGCTTTCATGCAGGTAAGCAACCTCCCTGAAAAGTTATTATTATGCCCCCAAAGGGTGGCATTTTAAAATTCACCCTCTGTCTGTCTGTCTGTCTGTCTGTTTGCCCTTACATTTTTCTGTGTCCAGGATCTAACTCTGTCATGCATTGAAGGATTTTGAGGTAATTTTGCTCAAAAGTTGCAAAACCCACATTCCTACCTCAAAGGTCAAGGTCACACTGAAGAGTTTGAAGGTAATGGAACCCTCTATATAAAAAAATTATGCACACATCCGTGCCAAGACTGTAACTTTGTTATGCATTGAAGGATTTAAAATAACATTCATGACACAAATGTGCAGCACATCAAGATAATGTGTCGCATGCAATACCCACGTCCCTACGTCAAAGGTCAAGGTCACACCTAGAGTTTACATGGCACAATTGTTGAGCACATGTATACGCAATTTAGTCGTATAGAGTCAGATATCTGTTTGGTAATAATAGAGGAGGAGTGTGTAATCTGCAACCATGTTTAATTATATCTAAGTAGGGATTGTGCACACAAACTATTACTACGTTATTAAGACTGTGTCACATACTTTTCCATAAGAAATAGAACTTTAAATATAAACCTTGGAAGCAGCCCGGTATACAATTTTTGGCACGCAACGGCCAATATGGATATTGGCACACCATGTTATTGACTAGGCTGGAGAGATTTTTAGCTCACCTGAGCTGGCTCAGGAAGAGCTATTGGGATCGATGAATGACGTCCGTCGTCTGTCCACACTTTGTTCGTTAACACTCTAGTGGTCACATTTTTGCCTCAATTGTCACGAAAATTGGTCAGGATGTTTGTCCCAGTAATTACTCGGACGAGTTCGAATATGGGTCATCTCAGATGAAAAACTAGGTCACATAACCCAAAAATAGAAAAATCTTGTTAAGGCTCTAGAGGCTACTGTTTCAGTCCAAATATCCTGGCAATTTGTCAGAAAGGTTGTTTCTGTGCTTTCTAGCTCAAGTTTTAATATGGGTCACCTGGGGTCAAAAACTAGGTCACAGAGCCCAAGTATGGAAAAACCTTGTTAACACTCTAGAGGTAACATTTTCAGCCCAAATATCCTGGAAATTTGTCAGAAAGGTTGTTTCTATGATTTCTAGCTCAAGTTCGAATATGGGTCATCTTGGGTCAAAAACTAGGTCACACAGCCCAAATATGGAAAAACCTTGTTAACACTCTAGAGGTAACATTTTCAGGCCGAATAATCTGGAAATTTGTCAGAAAGGTTGTTTCGATGATTTCTAGCAACTTTGTTAAAAGCAGTTGTACTCATGTGAGCGATAAAGGGCCATCATGGCCCTCTTGTTTATTTTCTCTTTACTTACTTTGTCATATTTAAAGTAAGGTATGCAGTAATCAATTCTACTGCTGTAAACCCATGTACTAGTCAAGGGGCTAGCAAAATCCAATACAGTTTCACAGCTGTGAGTCTAATGTAGTTCAGTATGGTTCACAGCAAAGTATAATGACCTCTTTATTTTACATCACGGCTACTGTTCACAGCTGTAAGTAAGAATAAAATGATTTAATCAAGTGAGAAGACAGAACTGAACGTAAAATACACGACTAGAAGGATGGGTTATGAACATGAATACCCACATCGATCTAGGTATTTCAAAATAAATATTTTGCAATTGTTTTGTTTTGTGATCTCCATGTTTTTGTCTGCATTATGTTTATCTGTCAGTTTATAGTATGCAGACTTCTAAAAACAACTTGTCATTCAAACAGAGCAATATGAAAATAGGTTGCAAAGGAAACAATTTGATGAATATTAGAACTTTTAACCTCTTTATACCTAAAGCAATGAAAGTAGAGTTATACAGCTTAAAGTAATATTTGACTCGCATTGAGTCCGATGTAGATTTGATATAGATTTTTAGCTCGACTATTCGAAGAATAAGGAGAGCTATCCTAGTCACCCGAGCGTCGGCGTCAGCGTAACCACTTATGTTAAAGTTTGCGTACCACCTCTAATATTTTCAAAATCCATTGACATATGGCTTTGAAACTTTGCACACTTGTTCACCATCATGCCCCCAACCTGTACACAGGAGGAGGTAACTCTATCAAGCATTTTGACAAAATTATGCCCCTTTTTAGCTCGACTATTCGAAGAATAAGGAGACTATTGCACTCGCCCCGGCGTCGGTGTCGGCATCTGCGTTGGTTAAAGTTTTTAATAAAGTCAAATATCTTGAATACTATCAAAGGTATTGACTTGAAACTCAAAATATATCTTTACCATCAACATCTACACCTGAGGAAACAATCCCCATAACTCTGTTTTGATTTTTGACAGATTTATGCCCCTTTTTAACTTAGAATTTTTGGTTAAAGTTTTTTATAAATTCAAATATCTTGCATATTATCAAAGGTATTGGCTTGAAACTCAAAATATATCTTTACCATCAACATCTACACCTGAGGAAACAATCCTCATAACTCTGTTTTGAGTTTTAACAGATTTATGCCCCTTTTTAACTTAGAATTTTTTGTTAAAGTTTTTAATAAAGTCAAATATCCTGAACACTATCAAAGGTATTGACTTGAAACTTAAACTGTATGTTTACCATCAACATCTACACCTGAGGAAACAATCCCCATAACTCTGTTTTGATTTTTGACAGATTTATGCCCCTTTTTAACTTAGAATTTTTGGTTAAAGTTTTTTATAAATTCAAATATCTTGCAAATTATCAAAGGTATTGACTTGAAACTCAAAATATATCTTTACCATCAGCATCTACACCTGAGGAAACAATCCTCATAACTCCGTTTTGATTTTTGACAGATTTATGCCCCTTTGTAACGTAGATTTTTTTGTTAAAGATTTTTATAAATTCAAATATCTTGAATACATGTACTATCAAAGGTATTGACTTGAAACTCAAAGTATGTGTCTACAATCAACATCTACACCTGAGGAAACAATCCCCATAACTCTGTTTTGATTTTTGACAGATTTATGCCCCTTTTTAACTTAGAATATTTGGTAAAAGATTTTATAAAGTCAAATGTTTTGAATACTATCAAAGGTATTGACTTGAAACTCAAAAGTATGTGTCTACCGTCAACATCTACATCTGAGGAAACAATCCCCATAACTCTGTTTTGATTTTTGACAGATTTATGCCCCTTTTTAACTTTGATTTTTTTATGGACTTAAAATGTATGTTTACTGTCAACATCTTCACCAATGTTTTTGATTTTTGACATTTATGCCCCTTTTAACTTAGAATTTTGTCACAGTTTTTACCAGACTAACATGGAAATACTCGAAATGGCTTTCTTTTGAGATATGATAGAATAATTATGCAGCATGCAGAGGTCATGCTTTTTTAATTCTATACATTTCAATTTTGAAAAGTTACAAAGTTATTCATGATCAAATTTGCAAGGTTATGTATTTCTTTGAAATTATCCCCTCCTCCCTCCACTTGGCTTACAGAATCCAGAGTAAGGCTTTGAATGCAATGTACATTTACAAAGGTCTTTGAACAAGTTTCATATCTTTGACCTTAATTCTTACAGACAATTACACAATACTCCTGTTCTTTGACAAAAAACCCATTTTACCAACAACCTTTCGAATAGTCGAGCGTGCTGTCATGTGACAGCTCTTGTTCTACTTAGAGTTTAAGTTAAAGTTTGCGTACCACCTCAAATATTTTCAAAGTCCATTGACATATGGCTTTGAAACTTTGCACACTTGTTCACCATCATGCCCCAACCTGTATACAGGAAGAGGTAACTCTATCAAGCATTTTGACAAAATTATGCCCCTTTTTCTACTTAGAGTTTACGTTAAAGTTTGCGTACCACCTCAAATATTTTCAAAGTCCATTGACATATGGCTTTGAAACTTTGCACACTTGTTCACCATCATGCCCCCAACCTGTATACAGGAAGAGGTAACTCTATCAAGCATTTTGACAAAATTATGCCCCTTTTTCTACTTAGAGTTTACGTTAAAGTTTGCGTACCACCTCAAATATTTTCAAAGGCCATTGACATCTGGCTTTGAAACTTTGCACACTTGTTCACCATCATGTCCCCAACCTGTATACAGGAGGAGGTAACTCTATCAAGCATTTTGACAAAATTATGCCCCTTTTTCTACTTAAGAGTTTACGTTAAAGTTTGCGTACCACCTCAAATATTTTCAAAGTCCATTGACATCTGGCTTTGAAACTTTGCATGCTTGTTCACCATCATGCCCCCAACCTGTACACAGGAGGATATAACTCTATCAAGCATTTTGACAAAATTATGCCCCTTTTTCGGCTTAGAATTTACGTTAAAGTTTGCGTATCACCTCAAATATTTTCCAATTCAATTGTTATCTGGCTTTGAAATTTTGCACACTTGTTCACCATCATGCCCCCAACCTGTACACAGGAGGAGATAACTCTATCAAGCCTTTTGACAGAATTATGCCCCTTTTTCGACTTAGAATTTACATTAAAGATCCAGGATGGATATTATTTTATATTGTCAATCACTGAGAATAGTCGAGCGCGCTGTCTACTGACAGCTCTTGTTTAACTCTGAATGAAAATGAGGCATAATTTACTCATTTAGTTTGCCAAGTCCAATATGGGTTTCTGTTGAACTATCACATGGTACAAAATGTAGCAAATGCTTGAAAGCTATTGGTTATAGTTCATAAGGTGTGAAATAGAACAAATGTATTGTTTATTTTGCAGTGTGGTTATATAATGTAAAGGAGAAGCAATGTCATCATCAGCCAATACACCAAAAGGTTTCTCAGAAGTTCAAAGTAAGTCCTTTCATATTCTGCAGACACGTTTGTGGAAACTACTTTTTGTATTTCAATAAGGATACCATCATACCAACTGGGATAGAGGTATTGTCACTTCTCTGATATTTAAATTTGATAATAAATCCACCTTGCTTGAATCATTTTTTGTTTTTAGCTTACCTGAGGGCTGTAAAGGGAGGGAATTTGTAAGATAATTACAAAATAAAAGTAAAATAAGGACTGAATGCCAGTCTAGGTTTTTGTATCGAACTTTTTTCTGCAAACTGGTTTGTAATGAGCTTGACATAGTTTTCACACCTTCAAGGAAATCGTCATGTGCCAATATAGCGTCATTTTATAAATATTAGCTGTGTACTCGAAAATTATGAAACAACTGTTTATGAAGGTTTTA
>JAFMSR010002574.1:0-22846 GCA_022818135.1 Saxidomus purpurata
TTCCGTTGCCAAATGTTAATGCTTTAAATCAGTGTAACACAAATGTAGGCAAAATTCAGAATATCTGAATTACTACACCATCTCAGGCAGCCATGTACACTGATTCGACATTGCATACATTTAGCGTTTACATATCATCGACTGTGTAAACTCATTCTGCAATACAAGAACTAGCAATGCGAACTTTATAAAGTTTCTCCCTCACCCAAATATCAGCCAGATATGACAAGAAGTATATTTTTCAAAAAGATAAACGGCGTTAACATGTATACATTGAAGCGCAGATACTTTTATATTCAATTTTGTTACATGTTGACAAATTAGATTCTATTATCTCCCTTTATTGTGAAATTCTTTTGTCGAAATTTATTTTAATCAATTCATTGTTAGAAGATAATTTCTTTGTCGTATTTATGCAATAATATTATGTTAAATTACAGTGTGAACAAGAGTTAATTTATTGGTGTTTTTTTTTTAAAAATAATTGTTTCGTAATACAAATAATCATATATTAATTCACATTGTGTTAAGTCGAAGTCAACGTCATCGTCACGCTCTTGACGGCCGATCTGCAAACATCAGAATTGAAAGATATTCAGATATTTTCAGACAAGTGTCACACAGTGACACCCAGATCGACTAAGTCCGAAAAGTTTTCGGACTTAGAAAATTTGAGCAAATTTCATAATCTCAAAAGTTAAAGTTTAAGGTTTAAGTATTAAGGGATTAATAGGATCAGGATATACTATGATATACGGGATACACGGGACGCGTAAAGGGTAAAGAACACAGCTGGGGTAAGAACAGTAGAAATTAGGTAATAATTAATAAGGGTATAATAATAAACAAATACTAGTTGCGGGTATCACCGATACCAGCAACAAGTATCACAGAAACAACTGTAACGCAGTGGTTCTGGTGGTTTAAGGTAAGTCGCGGGGTTCCCTCTGAAAAATGGTCGTTTTTTTAAATCTCGACGCAAAGTTTAGAAATCGTGCATGCCTGTGGTATGAGGTACTGGCTTTCCCGGAAAAGATGTTTTGAAATTATCTGTAAACGATAAGCACGGAAAAAGCGCCACCTAGCGGAGGGTGTATTTTTTAAAGATTTTCGTCATTTCACGGACATAAGTCCGTCAATAATATTTTTACAGCTATGGTTTTTCCACCAAATCAAAGCCGAATCAATGAGTTCCATGCATACAAAATTATTTAAAGATATCCACATTGAATACCTAAAATAACGTAAAGATCCGCGAATGGGAGGCAATATTCAAAGCGAAAATGACACCAAAGCGGACGCATTAAGGGCAAATTGCGAGAAATCGGCTCGAGAGAATTTTTTTTTTAAACCGTAACGGATCCTTTAAATAAATATAAACATTTTTTTGAAATAAAAAAGGGGTGTCACCGACTTTGTTTTCAGGCCATCTAAACTTTTCTGAAGCACGACGGGGGTGCGTTAAACTTTAGAACGGACAAATTGGCGAAAACAATATATTTGCAGCGTTTGTTTTGTTAAGTTATCTTTCAATGCCCCCGATACAGTTTTAACACTGAATTACTTGAAATCGAAACTTTTCTGTTTTTACTGTGCGTATATATATATATATATATATATATATATATATATATATATATAAGTAATTAAATAAAATGCTTGATATGGCTTTAAAATAATGATTTAATTAACTAAATTAACTGTGCTACGCGTTTAAATCATTATTTTAAAGCCATATCAAGTCATTTTTATTTAATTACTTATATATATTGCCTTTTCCGGCATTTAAAGGGTTTTAAACCTTAGGACTATATATATATATATATATACATGTGTACAAACTCTGTGAAAGCAGCAGTACAGTTGCATCTGTAACAGGAATGACCAACAGTTGACCATCTGGAGTTCAGTCGCTAAAATCATTGTCCAAATATAAAAAATCAAATGTACCCACATTTTATTTAGAGGAAGTGAGAAGTAACCAATCTCTCGTTACATTTAGCTTTTTGTACAGGAACATGTTTCAGTAACACTTTTTGCATGAAATAAATGAATTATCTAATTATACATGCGGACAAAGTTCATGTGTAAAAAGACCTATGTTTTTAGTGTAACAGTTAATGAAACTGAATCAGAATAAAGCAAACTACAATAAATTTTTGGTATTAATTAATTCAGACAAGAAAACTAGAAATACAAAATATAACTTTTGTTCGTGTAAACACTCGGCTCCCCAATTTGTGGAGGTGATAAATGTAACTGTACATCTACACATACAAAACCCCAAAAGACGAGCTACATGTTTGGGTAACCCAGGTGACCTGAAGAGGTCAGAACGCTGTGGCAGACGAGCAGACGAGCGACGCTTGGTTGTCAAAATACGCAAGTAGTTTGTCAGCAGCAACTCTGTGATTTTTAATATGACCTTTTAACAAACTTATTAACCCATCCAATCCAGATCTATCCAGGGAAAACTTTAAATGTTTTGGTTGAATTCCAAACCCCGCCAACGTTTTGGCACTGCGCTTGCTCAAAATCGTTTTGCTTACAACTTCGTGGAAAGAACCTATATTCGCCTTTTCATTTTTTATACGTGAAAGTGACGACTTCACGCTTTCAGTGGAGAAGGGCTCAAACTATTTTCGAAAGTTTACCTGCTGTAACATTTTAGTCAGGACACTTACATCGTTTGCTGCATAATGTGCATCGTATGTGAATTCATCACCTAGAATTTCTTTTGACAGTGATGTTTGAGTAAATGACCCTTTGTAGTTTAACAGTAGTTTTTTAAACATTTTCAAACTGTCGGCAAACCAGTTTACATTAGTTGAATATTTTCATTCAGACATTGGTTTACAAGTACTTTAGAGTCAAATGGAGCATTATGTGCAACCAATGTGATACATAACTTATGGATTTAAGCCATTGCATAAACTTTTTAAAGCAAGTGCTTTACTGTAAGATTTAACGGGCTTAAAGTTATCAAACATATTATGTCCGTGTATTTCAATTCCTGTCAGCTTTGAGATATGTACTGGAATATACCCCGATGGTGGCTGTACATAAACGGAAAACGTTTGGCCTGACGTAATGTCCTGTGCTGCAATTTGTATAATAGATGTGCCAATTCCTGAAAGGGAAAACAGGCAAAGGATCTATGTAACCTTTTATTTCGTTACACAATGAAAAAAAACAGAATACGCTGTCTACAGGATTATCACATTTCGTAAAGTAAAGTAATTTCGGAAAACGTAGGCGAGTCATTAATTTCGGAGTGTAACTATTACTTGTGATAGCATATAATGAAATAACATACCGATGTCATTAGATAATATAATAGTGAACTCTTCTGTGGCATGCCTGTTACATTATCCTAAATTTACTGTACTGTGAAATTATAGCGATTTTATACATTCACCTAATCCAGTCGTCTCCAAATCAAAAATAACGATAGTTGAATCTTCAAACGCAATCTCCCTGTTTTCTTCTGGTGCTGAAATCTCCATAGCAATAGGTTCTATGTCCTCTATCGGAATATCTCTTGTAGCATCTACTGACGTTTCGTACGTTTTGTCCTCTATCACTTCATAAAATGCATCTTTACACATTTTCTCTTCCTGTACAGAAATGATGGGGAAAATGTAAGTGCATGTGGTTATATTTCCGGTTTTAGTTCACTGCGGAAGATGGTAACGAATATGGAAGTGCACGAGTCCATAAATGTAAGATACATGGACGTATACGGGAAGTGTTGGGAACAGTTCATATACGGGCTGTAATTTTTCAGGTCTTGTCCCTACATTAGTTCAACTAGTAAGTGTAATGACTGGATGAGTGAGTTAGTTGGGTTCTACGGCGAATCGACACAAACAGGTCATATATCGCCGGGTGACTGGATGAATAAGGCGGATTGTAATTCCTGGCGCGCGAGAATGTCGCACGAGATATAGAGAATCTGGCATTGGTGTTCGGTGAAGATCAGGAAATCCCAACCCTAGAGCGCAGCGCTCAAGTTTTAAACGAGGTTATGCCGAGTTTAAGACTTGAGCGGTGCGCCCGAGGGCTGGGATTTTTGATCTTCTCCGAACACCAATTATGGATTCTATTTCTCACTTCCAACAACAGAAACAATAAAAACAAGCATGAAAATATGTAACTATTAAATATCGCGGATAAAGAACATAACGTAATGAAGTTGGTGAACAATGTCCGTTGTTTCACCTTTCTCGCCATTTGATCCCACTTTAACAGTAACCCCCACTGAAAATTTTTTTACAATTTTTGACACTTGCGTTATTTTGTACCCGCCAAGAGAAGCAACTCTATGTAAGCGATCTCGTGATTTTACCTCCCTTGACTTGGGCATAACGGAGTGTGGGGTAAGCCATCTGAGATAAGATTTTCCAGCATTTCTAAAAATAGAGATTTTTCTATCCGATTAGTGAGAAATAATGTGCTTATCTTTAGTTTGATACGTTTTCCTTTCGTGGATACTGTCTGTTGTGTTCTGTACAGCCGTTGACGTTTCGTGTCTAGTTTCCCAACTTTTGTCTTTGTAAACCGACCAGGGGAAAGCCCGTGTTTTTCATAAACCTTACTACAATTGATATAATTGTTTCAGTCGTATATTGTACTAAAACTTGTATCAATATCTATTTATCTTATTACTGAAGACCGCTACGAGAGTGAATGGTGATAGTTGAATATAATGCCCTGACAGTTTTAATATTTACTATAGAGAATCATGCAAGTGCAGTAAAAATGTAAACAGCTAACATCAGCGTCAGATTGACTCGTTCTATGTGTAAATATAATAATTACCTAGTAGACTAATAACTATAGTTACCTTTAAACTGTAGGAATGGCCGTCATTCTTTTGTGAAATCGCTGAAGAAACACGGAAGTCCAAACTTTCAGACCCAGAGTAGTGTATGACTTCTGGCGCTTTTCTTGCAATCATTAGATTGAGGTTTTCGTTCGGATTTGACGACTGCAGATTAGATAATTTTTCCGCCATCGGCTGTGATAAATACTTATTAAAAACACCATTCAGTTCACGCTGAAGCTCATCGTCTTGTAGTGGCTGACCGTTAGGAAATACAGAGTGCGTATAATGTTCAGGGTCTTGTTTGTATCTACACCAACTTACTGTCTGACAAGGACCGTGATCGCCGAATGCATGGGGTACTATACATGCTAGGTTTTCCTTGACACCCGTAGGGTTGCCTGAGTTCTGTGACACGGCGTAAGAAAAATTCTTTTTCAGGTAATTAATGACTCCAACTGTAAAATGCTTAAATTTAGGCTTTAACTTGAACAATTCACTTGTAACATTTTTTACCACATGGTTTTTGTCACTGCTTTTCTCCATTTGTGGGAATAGGGATTTCCTTGCTCTGGCGAATGTAGACGTATCATCATCAGACGTTATTTTATCAACTTGAAACCCAGATTCATTCATATCCATCAGGCATTTCATGGTTAGGTACGGCTCCATGGCTTTTGCAGAACCTGACCAATTTCTTCTACAGGAATGTCTTCGTGGCTTTCTCAATCCCCATGCGTGCTTACAAATACGACATGTCTTCTTTGCTACCCCATATCTCACACATTTCTTTGACCTCTTGCCAATAAGTGTAACGTGACCTGTACAATTCAATAATAACAATACTGGTCGAATGCAAAAATGTACAGAAACAACAAAATAACCGTTTATAAATAGAATTTACAGAGATTACTGATGGCAAAATATCCATCTTTTAGTATATAAGAATTTATTATAGTTCGATTGGGAAAAAAGCTGTCATAGAGTATTTAATTCGCGCTCGAACACTCTTTAATTTCAGGTTCTTATGCCGCTCGCTGGGCTGAGGTATGTGTGGTTTCAGTGTTATATATGTTGGTCTGACTCAAATATGACGTACCTGATAAGCTGTTGTGAGTCAAACCTGTTCCTCGTTTCTGCCACCCTCCATCCGTTGAAATTTCATTTTTCACATGTTCATCGCTGAAAAACAAAGAGCGTGATCATTCATGAATTATTACTGACTCCGGAAAGTGTCAGTCGCTCTTCGAGGGCGACGCACGACACTGGGACGACACACGACATTTTGACGCAACACACGTCATTGTGTATCGACGCACGACACTATAACACCGTAATGGTGTGTTTTGTTGCATTAACCATTTTGCACAAACCATGGGAGCACCTATTGAGAGGCGTTTCAGAGTGTCATGTGTTGCGTCCCGATGTCGTATCGTGAGTCGTGAAAAAAGTCGTACTTTGTGTCATGTGTAGCTCTCAAAAACATACATGTACGTATTCTTTTTCAAAAGTACATTGATTTCCGGAACGTTCAAACTCTCATGTTGTGGATGAGGTAACATTTGACACTTTAAAGTAGGTTTATACATACCTTGATTTTAATTCACTTGTCATATTTTTTTCTAACTTTAATGCCTCATTGCATGAATCCCTCGACACTTCTTCAAATGTTTTACCAATTTCGCGTTCGCGTTCCTTCAGGGTTCGATGATGAATTGGGGGAAGGTTGATCCCAGCTAGGATATTGTTTATCTGTTGCTCTCCAATCCCGGCATTTATCATAGCTGAAACAACATGTGTAGCATTTAAAAAAAAATTGAAGAAAAAAAAAATCAAGAATAAACTAAGAGAGATAATTTCTATGCGCATGCGTGTTCTGGAATCTCAGTGTGCGTACAACTACACGTGCTCACGTACTTACATAAAAAGAGCGTAAAAAGCATAGAATGCTGTATATTATTCTACAAACAAAGCACATCCCTATTTTTATAAAGAAAGTCAGTAATTAGTTCAAGTACAGTACAGCACAGGCGAAACCCCACGTATATGCGTCCATGCGGCATGTAAATAAGAGTCTGAAAGCATGTAGATGCGGCGGGAAATCAAACGCGTGACGCGATATCGCAAAATGTATGCGGCATTCAATTGCCGCATCTGAAAGACAAAATAGCAATCAAGCGCATTCAAGCGCGACAACGAGTCCCGCCGAGTGATGCCGCGTGTCGCGACGTTATGCGGCATGTCATTTTCTATACAGGTAAAAGCGATGAAATAAAAAATATGTACTATATTGCATTGTACATATGTATAAAACTGTGTTTTTCAATAATGATGTACAATGTATTCCATATTGTAACCAATAAAATTTCAGTCTTAAATGTTTTTAGTAATTACATTATGTACTGTGTATACCAGTAAGTTTTAGTAACCTGTATGTAGAACCGTGTTTTAGAACTGTGAGATGAAAAAGAAATACCTCAACCCATACGATTATTTTGAATGAATTATCTTAATGCAGAGATCGACAAATACTACATTGAATGACAGAGTACGACCAAAAAGAAAAATGTTAAGAATAATATTAAAGCATCGTGATCACTTTAACTGTTGATAATTGAAAAAAAGATGCTTAAAGGAATCACGACAGAACTAAGTATTTACTGTAAATTAACGCTGAAATACATGAGAATGGGATTTACTTATCCACTACTTAATGGACATGGTAGATTTATTTTCACGCAAGTAAGCAGAAATAAGTGTAAATACAGAATGGGGATGAAAAAATTAATAAACAGCTTTTTCTCGAATTCTACTTCAAAACTGCTATAAATGGATAGAAAATGATCTAGCTAAGAAAAAGAATACCCACAACCCTATGTTTATTTTTTTAGATTGTTTTACAATCATATTTTCGTATGTATGTGATGTGCTTGCTGCTTTTAATTTACGTAAAAATAGCCCGGCAGCGATGAGAGATCAGCACTTAAGTATAAGGTTATTTTTCACCGGTATTGGGCGGAAATTTGTACCTCGTAGGTGAGAATACAAATCTTTATGTACATGTATAATGTATGCAGTAATGACACTTTATATATATAAAGTATATCCTAAACCTTTCTCTCTCTCTCTCTCTCTCTCTCTCTCTCTCTCTCTCTCTCTCTCTCTCTCTCTCTCTCTCTCTCTCTCTCTCTCTCTCTCTCTCTCTCTCTCTCTCTCTCTCTCTCTCTCTCTCTCTCTCTCTCTCTCTCTCTCTCTCTCTCTCTCTCTCTCTCTCTCTCTCTCTCTCTCTCTCTCTCTCTCTCTCTCTCTCTCTCTCTCTCTCTCTCTCTCTCTCTCTCTCTCTCTCTCTCTCTCTCTCATTATTCGTGTCTCAAGCAGTTATCATGAAACGTTGATATGTACATGTTTATCACTGAAAGAGAATGATAACACACGGACATATAACTTTTATTTACGCACGTACTGTTCTAGTGGTAAGAGCCACTGACTTGAGCCCACATAAATTGAGCCTAGTACCGACGGTGTGAGAAAACATAGTACAGGTATACAGTAAATTCTGCTTATAACGAACTCTCCGGGATCTATTAAATGTGTTCCTTATATCATTGAGTTCCTTATATCCATATATGGACGTTCCTTATATATATCGAACTAAAATACAAATCGAACAAGTTTTTATAGTCAAATCCCAACCATCAACTTACAGTTGCTTTTGATTTTTCTACCACCTTTTGAACAGTTATAAATATCTACAACTGTTTTCCTTTTCTATATCCGTATATAAAATAATTGCAAAGCATTAAAAAGACGGTTCATGTTTTCATTGGCAAACTGAAACAAAAAAATTTTGTATTTGATACAATTGAATGAGGCCGATTTCGCTTAATTGCCAAAACTTGAATATTTAACATGTTTTTTTCTCTCCCAAAATGGGATTTCACCAGGTCTGCATGCTTTTAAAGAAACGCTTATAATTGTTTACTAAAAATATTATCACTTTAACATTTTACTTAGCAATTGTGTTGGCATTCTCTTTTAACTAGTTTATCAAAAGGTTATACATGTGAAGTGAGAGACTTTATCCGAAGTTTCCTTATAAACGGAGTACGATATAACCGCATCTTTTTACATTAAACAAAAAAGGAAAAGTTCGGCCCAAAAGAACTGTTCGTTATATCCGAAGTTACGTTATATCCGGAGTCGCTATATACGGATATTACTGTAATAAGGTAAACTGTCCGTCTGTTAGAACGACCATAATACGGCTGGAACGGATGTACTTTCCTTCTTGAATTGTAATTCAGTTCAAATCAAATTTAACTGTTTTGAAACCAAACCTGAGCACTGTTACATGTGTGTACCACAATGTTTGATGTTACGTCACTAAATTTTACTTTCAACAGTGCGATCTTTTAAAAAAAATCATCTTAATTATTTTCATAAAACATCAAACACCTACAGTACAAAAGCTGGTTGTAATCCCGGTCCATAGCTCACAGGTAGTTGGTAAAATGTTGGTGTCTAACATCGAGTGTAGGAACGTACAGAAACCGGTTGTGCCCCCGGTTCGAGCTCTCACAATGTAGGGGTCGATAAATGGACGTACAGTATTTAGGCTGTTACTTGTATGTTTGTGAAGTTTAGTTCTTACATTTATCTACTGATTATGTGGATGCAGTCAGCGCTGAGAGATTGTTGTTTTGATAAAGTAACAATTTTACTGCTAGCAGCAATTGTTCTGCATGAATTTTCAATCAGTGCAGATCATGACCAGTTCTGCACCGTACGAAATTCACCAAATTGAAAGCTGGAAATGTCAACTTTAGAAATTTAATATAGTACCGTACATTTAAAAGAGTTGATGCCGATTTGTTGTACATTCAGACGGCAAATAATTGTCAGTTCTTATATTTATAACAAACATATTGTTTTTGTCGCAAAGTATGACGATCAGTTTCAACAAATAAACTTATTCAGGAAATAGGATGGTTATCTTTTAGTGACAGGCGTAATTTTAAAAAAGTTGTTATTATGTATAAACATAAATAAAATAGTTTATTACCAGATCAGTTCTATTTTAAAGGCACGATAATAAAATTGTAAATATTTATCACACTCGTTTAAGAAATGGTTGAAGTAACTTATATACAGACTTGTTTAATAACCGCTTAAGAGATAATGCAATAAATTATGTCTAAACTAATTATTTATTCGGGGAAAAAAATCAACAGTAGTAAAAGGAAGTCATATCGCAGAAATAAAGTGAATACAGAATGCTACATAATCGTCTAGAAAAATCTTTTTGAAAAAGCATCAACATATGTTTTTACTATTTCTCTAATGTAAATTCGTTATCTTATTACATTTTTGTGTATTTCTGTGCGAGTTTTGATTGACATTGACATTATATAGATGGAAGCTTTACCCAACAGTTGAGTGGATAAAACAAATCATAAACTGGCGCGCATATGTAACAAAAAGATGTGCTGATGAAGTAGTGATTTAGATGAAAAAAAAACATGCGATTTCTTACCAAATCTTCCGTCTTAAAAAATTCCCTGCTTCTGACGTTAAGCTCCTGATCAACGCAATAGCGAACCAGAAAGTACATGTCCTGTTTAGAAGCTTGACGTGAAGCCATCACATTCACACAAAGTAACACTTATTAGTATATAAATGCAATAATGCAAAGTTGATACTAAAATAATCCTGTCTTAACTACTTCGACAGTAAATTGCAAATGACATCTGTTTTAGCCGATTATCTTACTTTATGGTTCATTAAAATGAAAAACATGATGACAGTACTGTAGAAAATCGCAATCATCACCCTTTGTTAATATTAGCAATAAGTGTCTACTCAATTAAGATGTGACACTAATTATCCCCAACTTCAAGGCAAGCGTCGGAATCAATTTTGTTTCATTACATACATCAAAACGACGACAAATTATTGATAAGCAATAATATTATAATTCTTGCGACAAACAACGATATCTGTAATAAAAAGTTTAGAATAAAAGAACAAAGTCATGAAAATGTTACAACATTTAATTATATCACGGACCTATATACACATTTGTATATAGGTCCGTGATTATATACAATAATTATTTTTTTAAACATACTCGCAAGATAGCAAACTTCAGTAACTCATGCAAAATTTCTATAAAATTATATCTTATAAAACCTTTTATAGAATTACATGTACATTTTGTACATTGTGCAAAAGGCATTAGTTTTTAAAGGAAATTTTAATCCTTTACGTCGCGTCACGCGGCATGGTACTTGTCGCATATCGCAAATGACACGCGGCATATAGATGCCGCATATACAATCATATGCCGCGTGATGCGACATGGTTTTATTGCTCCCGCGTTGTAAAACCTCCCGCGCTATAGCGCGGCAAAAACGGAATCCGCCTGTGCTGTACTGTATATGAGCCACGTCATCAGAAAGCATTTGTATCAGTAAGCACCCGCGCTATAATCTGGACCCAGACCGTTCGCTTACCGTTTCAATAAGTCAGTCATAGTTTGAAAACGCACAGTATAAATCATGTTCATGTTTTTTTCGTGGTGTGGTTCATACAAAAACAGTTACATTTATTATATTACTCCATTCGTATAGAGCTCAAGTGGGAAATGCATGCTTATCCGCGTGTAAGGACATATTACTCTTTACCTGTTTATTAAGGTAAGGCCCTCCTAATAGGCTAGTTTAAAAAAATATCTCCTTCAAAAAAGGCGATTTAAATAAACTTTCAATACAAAATCTAGACCGTGGTGGCCTGAATTTGTGCCAACAACTAACTGATCATCAGCGTACAGATCAGCAACTTCCGTTTCGGCTTACTGTACGCTAGGACACTGTGAAAATACTTTCAAGAAGTATTGTACTTTTATTATAAAAGTTATCAATTTAAAGTTTTCAAACACAACATTTAGGCATATAAGAATAATTAAAAAGAAAAATAAGTAAAATTAAATCAACAATTTTAAAGTTTTAAGTAGTTAAAAACAGACTCCCAACACCATTTACGGGCACCTGCTAAATTTCAACAACCAATCAGATTTGAGAAGTTCTAAATTTTGGAAAGTAGATCAATCCGTTTTAAGTTAAGGTAGATAACAGTCAATATAACCATTTTAGATTGAATTATAAGGGTTTCTTTTAAGACAAAGATATATAAATTCATTCAATCGAAGTCAGCAAACTGACCCTACAGTAAGTAAGTACGTTCGTTGGAATGGGTGTCAGAAAGGCCCACTTCTAGAAAGGACCAGTACCAGAAAGGCCCAAAACCAGAAAGGTCCATACCAGAAAGGCCCACCCAAAAGGACTAGTTTTATGTTCTATGTTAATTTATGTAGACCTACCTTAGGGAAGTAAAAGATTAGAAAAACATATGTACACTTCTGCTCACACATTTATTATATAGAACCAAAAGTATTACAGTAGGGTGCATAAAATATACATCAATAGTGAAATTTATGATGATAACACTTATTATTTACAAATTTCATTTATAGAAATAAAAACAGACTTATGAATGATTATAAAAGTGAAGCGGTTTTGCTTTTATATTGTTATTTGTTGACACATTAGATTCTATTATCTCCTTTTATTGTGAAACTCTTGTGTAGAAATTTATCTGACGCAATTCGTTGTAAGAAGATAATTTCTTTGTCGTATTTATGCAATAACTTAATGTTAAATTTCAGTGTGAACAGGATTTAATGTAATGATGTTATTTTTAAAGTAATTATTTGGTAATACAAATAATTATATAAATTCACATTTATTTTCAGTCGAGGTCAGCAAACTGACCCTGCGTCCAGTACTTACGTATTTATTGGTACAGACGGCACTTTTCTGTCCATGCCTATTTTAAAAGTTTATCTGAGCTTTATTCTGAGAATACACAGGGGAAGTTCCCATAGTGGATCCCCGCATTTCAATGGGATTGATTTCTTCATAAATCCCTGGGTGTATTTATGCTATTGAGTCATATTAAATGAACATTAAAGTGGTATCTACAATAAATATCAGAAAAGTGTGATTCAGCTTGGTAGTTATTTATCCAGGTAAAGTACGTAAGTTAGACACAACCAGAGTACGAACCTAGGGGTTGTAGCCACCCCGATAAGTGACCTTGTCCCAAGAATTCGAGTAAATATCCTGGTAACTCTCAGTATAGCTTTCGCTGCACTTGCATTATTCCGAGCCAAACTCCAGGGTTATAGATTTTATACCCACGGGGTCGACTTGGGACGGAGCTATTCTCCCATATAAGGGATCACGAACCAGAACGGCTACAAAAGTAACAAAATGTTTACATATTGATAAAAAAAATTCATTTAGTAATTATAAGTGCTAATTGGTTAATTTGATGCCAACACGATTATTATAAAGGTATTTATCAAATTTATTCATTAAGTAACTACCAGTGCCAATTGGTTACTTTGATGCAGTCCTATTTACGACATGTATCAAATGTGTACAATAAATAGTAATCAAGACATTAAAACAAAAGTTTCAAACTTAAAAAACCCATAATCTATGATTAAAATGCAAGTCCAACAGTGGGCCTTCCTGGTATGAGACGCCTAAATACATTTCCATAGACTTACATTATAAGGTTTTCTTCCGGTGCGACTACCCAAAATCTCACCGACTGCTGAAATGAACTTTACTTTGTAGAATCATCCTAGTCCCACATAAAAATAACAAAGTTTATACATGTGATCCAATACTTTATGCCAGTAATTTGGAGCTGAATGACACCACCCCCATTTTTGTGGCAGTTTTAGTGGTCACCGACCAAATATGTCAGTATTTTCAAATACCAAATATTTTTAATATAATTCATATCCAGATTTTTCTCTTCATATTTCATTTGTGATCTATCATCCAGCGATTAATTCAAAATATTTTTTTTTGTATGCATCCACTTAGTTTCAGCCAATCAGCAATCAAACATAGTGTAGGTCCGCAAGTTCCCTACACAAAATAACCAGCTTCCGGTTTTCACCGATTTAGGCTTCTCATACCTCCTGGTACTGTTTATGGGCCTTTCAGGTACCTTTGATAAATGGGCCTTTCTGGACTGGGCCTTTTAGGACTGGTCCTTTCTGGAAGTGGGCCTTTCTGGATCCCTACCCTTCGTTAGAACAGGCGGCAGTTTTGGAACCGTCCTTGCCTATTCTAACAGTTCATAGTATTATTCTGAGAATACACAGGTGAGATTCCAATAGGTGTGGAACACTTTAATTAGATAGGATTGAACACTGATAAATAAGGTTGTAGTTGTGCTATTGTTTCATATTAAATGAACATTAGGTATCTGCAATAAATATCAGAAAACTGTGATTCAGCTGGGTTATTAATCCCAGACATATACGAAAGTTAGCAACACCCCGAGTACCAACCTAGGGGTTGCAGCAACCCTGATAAGTGACCTTGTTCCAAGAATTCGAGTAAATACCAATGTAACTCCTAGCGCAGCTTTGGCTTCTCTTGCATTATTCCGGATATAGAGTAATACCCACGGGGTCGTCTTGGGACGGAGCTATTCTCACCAGAACGGCTACAACATAAACAAGTTATCAAAATGCAGTTTATCTTTAGATCGGCGTTCACGTGATCAAAACGATCGTATTTCATTCAAAACGCTTCCATTCGTAAAATCTGAATGGTGCAAACCGATGAAAAATGGTAAGGGAACACTAAATGTTTTGTGTAGCCTAATTAAGTTCAAAGTATTATAGGCTCCAATATTAAGCGTGGGTTTAAAATTTAGCTTTTCAAAGGATTTCTTAAAATAAATTAAAATGTAAGGCTAATAGACTACATACAAGGGTTGCTATCTCCCCTTACCAACACAAAATGTGATGAAATAAAACTGTGGGGCGCGGACTGCCGATGGTGGTGCGGTTGTGAAAAATCAACAAAAATATGACTTTGAATTCTGTAAATTTTCTTCTAGTTTTTTAAATGAAATATTTTCAAAAATCCGCTGAATTTTAAGGTTAAGTTATAATATGTTACAATATGTGTATCTTTAGTGATTTCTGATAGGATATTGTTGTTGTAGGAGTTAAACGTCCACTTAAAAAGTACATGTATTTGGTATGTTTAACGGATATTGTCCATCGGTGCTGAAATCTTGCATGAAGTCTCGCAGTTTGCGACAAAAAGGTTGGACTTGTATAGAAAAATACGAGAGTTGCAATTCCATGTGTATATAGGTCAGTCGCTTCACTATATGTTTATAAATACTAGAATTTCAAAAGCGTTTGCAACGGTTTATCATTTGGTAGCGTATTATTTCAAATCTACAGATATATTTGACTGGAATGTATACTGGAACCTTTTTATATGACTATATGCTCTTAAATATGTTATTGTATACAGTTTGAAGAATATGATTTTTCTTACAAAAATCTGAGAGCGAGCAGCTTAAAGTTCTGGGTAATCACTAGACCACGGATGCGGATCTGGTCGGACATCATTATGAAAATAATGACCTGTATTATATGTTTTATGATGTTAGCATATGTCCCTTACGGAAACATAATGTACCACCACTTAAATTTTAGGTTTAGGAAAAAACAGACGAGTAGGAAGTGTCACGTATTCCTGAAGGATGTCTCTCAAACAAAGCCGGTTATATACAATTTAAAAGCACTGTATTTTACTTCATCAAAAAGTCTCTAGCAAAACTATGTTTTTGAAAAAAAAGAAAAAAAAACAACAGCAACATGATGTGTTTTCAATGAATTGCAGGTCTGTGATTTAAATAAACGGATAGATATCAAAATCAAGTACTGTTAGCGAAGTATCACTCATTGTCTTTATGAAAAATCCCCTTGTGCCCAATTTTGCAGAGGACACCTTGTTGTCAGCACTTTCAGTGCTTTGATCGATAATGAGTAGGAATACACAGCTGAAACGTTAAGGCTAAATTATAATACTTCCAAAGATTCTATTAATTACGTTTTAAGGTTATGTAGATTTATTTAATCTGCTAGATGTAGGGAGTGCCCCTTAAAAATAAATGCTTACTAACTGAAATTCTATTTGAAGGACTACAAAACTGTAATTCAGAGGTTATCGAACAGAACATACGAGAAACTTCTGACAAAATAACGAATTCGTGAAGTTAAGGCATCCTCTTAAAGGATGTGTCATACGTTTGCTTTAACCTGAGCACCTAGAGCGATACATTTATACAATCTGAAAACCTGTCAAAACGGGCAGACAAATTGCTTTTTTCGAGAGATATAAGTATAGTTAAATGTACTTAGCTGTAGGTTCTACTAAAATGTATAAAAATACTTGATTCCAACTAATGATACAGGACATGTGTCGATAGGGTATAAATGAAATTGGCATTCTGGTATGAGCAGTAGAAAAAATGGATATACATGTATATATTATATATCTTTATTTCCTCCAAAACGAAGAGCATGTGAACGAAAAAGCAACACTATTCAATAAGTTTTCATATAAACAAATAGTAAATGCATGCGTAATACTTAAAACTGTACAACTTAATTTATACACAACGTATTTAGAACGAGTTAATTACACACATATATACATTATATATACAAGGGTTCAGACTATTGAAACATTGTTACAATGTATGTTTCACTTTTGCATTTTGACAAATATATTGGCAGCTTTTCCGCAGTTTACATCGTTACATTACAACATCTTGGACATTCAACACCAACGACAGAACTATTTACAGGAAGCCAGTAATAAATTTACTATATGTCTGTAGTGAAAGCCTCTTCTGATATACTAGTACATGATCTTTACTTTATGCATTAACTCCAAGAGTATACAATATTTATGCACTATTATTTATTTTTCTAAGTAAAATACTAAGTATACTACTTTTCAGACAAAGATATTCCCTGCACAGTCACACACATTTAAAGTTTAGAAGATTGGAAACGTTTCAAGAAAAGAGCCCTGTCTATTTTACAACGTCAAAATGCATTGTTTAATAAAAGTTTGGATTCTAGACATATAGAAATAATATTGAATCCGTAGCTTCTTTCATGCATAAAACTTTGACGTTAACGGGTCAAATCGGCGTCGTCATCTGTAACTTTTCAAAATAAATTGGAGATTTGTGACAATATAATTTAAAGTCGTATTGAATTGCAGGCGATGTCACGATAACATTTAATGCGCCTGGTCACAAAAGTACTAAATGGTGAGCTATTGTGATCAACGATTGTCCGACCTGTCCCTTCGTCAACAATTTTTGTAAGCATTGTTGAGACTATAACTAAGTGTAATCTTAATGAAACTTTGTGACAATATTCATTTTGCTACAATATCGGTACTGAGCCATTGAGAGACTAGGTTAAACTATAGAAAAACATTGTTAGAACTCTAGAGGCCACATTTTCTACCTGATCTACATGAAACTTGATCAGAATATTTGTCTTAATAAAATCTTGGTCATGTTTGAAACTAAGTCTCCCAGGATCATCATGAGAAGAGGTCAGAATACTTATCCCAATTACTTGGAATTTGGTCACATGGGGTCAAAATCTAGGTCACAGCCAAATTAAAGAAAGTCCTTGCTAACATTATAGAGATTATATTTATTATTCAATCATCGTCACATTGGTCACGTTTTTTGTCTCAAATTGAATAAGTTTAAAAGCATAAATAATAGAATATTTGCAAGTATTATCAAATGTGAAGTTATACATTCCAGCCGTCATCTGACATCATCAAAATATGTTGCAATACCGTTTAACTTTCAATAATTTTTGTAAAACAATTTTTATCAGAAATGGGTGGAAAGCGATTTATTACAGATTATTACAGTTGATTGCTTGTGCTAAAATGAGTGATGTTCTTTAAAATTGTATCTGTTCCTCATCAAGATCACTGATTACCTCATTAATGTTTGGATATGATCTGCTAGGATGGGAAGTGCCCCTTTAATGATTTCTATGTCAAATTTGAATTTTGGTCACGTGAGGTATAAAAGTAAGTAACATGGTCAATAAGAAGAAAAGTCTTGTTTACACTTAAGAGGCACATCTATTACCCAATCATCATGAAAATTGGTCAGAATGATTGTCCTTATGTATCTGTGGTTAGTTTGAATTTCGGATATCAGGTCAAATCCAAGAAAAAAAAACTTGGTAAAAACTGATATAGCCAATGATCATGTAAATTGGTCGGAATGTTTGTATTTAAAGTTTTCGTTCCCATTTGATTATAATTAGGTGATGTACTCAGATTAATGATTTAGGGCCGTCTTGGTCCTGATATAGGCCCATCTTCCTCCCGTTGTACATTGACATTGATGTTATGTTATGCAGGTATGAAAAATAAAAAATACATTCCAGATTTTCGTAACTATTTTGAACGCTCCTCGTGCATAAATTGTGTCAAGTATGTAAAGTTTGCACACTGGTATAAGCTGTTTAACGAAAGTGCATGTATGAACCGCTCTAAACGGTTCATTCATATTCTATGAAAATATTATGCACAGATCAGACATGCAAATTTGAAAAGGATGGTGAAACTAATGAAATTTATTATATACTTTATTGCTACTGTGTATAACTGCGAACTTTGCAATGACTATTTTATAGGTTTTACATCAAACTACACCTAAAAACAAAAATAATATCAAACAGGGAATGCCACGTACCAAAAACGCAGCCTCCCCAAAACGAGCCCCACAGCACCCAGAAGTGCACACCACACACACACACACACACACACACACACACACACACACACACGCACAACACACACAAACACACACAATCATGTCTCAAATATTATAATTTACCGGTTAAACTGATGCGAGAAAACAAAGTTTGATGTTTGAAATTCCTTGACACATAGCATTATTGCATCATTTTAATGAAGAACCGCTTATACAATCGGTGTTTTAGTACCAGTTGTTTCCAGGGGAGTTTTTGCCTTTATTGTTCTGTCTTCATTGTAGTGATCAAGATCGATTTGTCCTTGCCAACAACAAAATTCGTAACCGTAGTATGTTATGATATTTATTTCAGCCACTTGATTGACTTTATTGAATCTTCCTGTTCCATATGCAGGTTTTCGATTTTAAATGAGTGTTTAACGTACTGTGTTTCAAATTATTTCAGAGGTCAATAATGCGGTCTGGAATTCGGCAGTCTCTGATAACTGCAAATTGAGTAATATTTCGCGTGACGTAAATTTCGCGATTTATAAGCAGACAGACTTTTCGAAAATTTTAAGTCTATATGAAATGAATCTTTCGCCAGATTATTAACTTTGTGAGGTGGGAAATTCGCCAAAATAGCAAAAATTGAATAATCGCTAATATGTCACAATTTACAGTATTTCGTTGTTGATTTTGAAATGCTAAACTCCAAGATCCTGAACTATTTAATCCAGGACGTTAAAATTTGAACTTCTGATGAAGACGAATGTTCAGGAAATGAATAATAATAATTATGTATTTGCAATTCTTGCAAACTTGGGATTCAGGTTGCATATAAATATATCACACAATCAAGTAACTGCTTAGGTGTGGTAAATTGTCACTGGTGGTCATGATTTAAACAATCTTCGTAGTAATCTTCTAGTCAATGCTACATGTCATATATCTAAGCTCGATGCCTTGCAGTTTTAAACAAGACGAATTTGAAATATTTCTATGTCAGAGATGTCATCAAAGAAATTTATTTTACTATTCAAAATTAGTATTCAACGTTTAAATGAAATTTTAATTCTCTGATTAAGCATGCGCAGACATGATGTTTTAGACTATAGCTAAAACGATACTGTCATGCGACTGTTTTGTAAGAAATTCTGCCATTCGACCAAAGCGCTATGGAGGGGTTTCTAGGAACTTTTACAAACGATGTTTATTCTCTTTATTCAGTTCTAAATATTTATATAACGATGCATTTTTGGTGTGAAGCGAAACACATTGTACTTAAAATAAGTTTATAAAAACCACATAGTATTCATTTACTCACTTCTGAGGAGACTTTTATGTCTATGGGTAAGATTTTATCATTAATTTACCAGTAGTGGAGATAGTTATGTTGATTCTGCAAACACTCTTGTCATGTATTGGATTCCGTACTTTGTTGAATGTCTAATTGCGCTAGAGCCCTGTTTTAATACCCAACACAATATGTTCCGCTTAGTTTGTGACCTTGTTCATTACTAGAAAAACCGACAACTTTACATGTTCGAGGCTGTATGAAACACTGCACTTAACGGGCCATTGGTCCAAAACTGTTCTTCAAAGGAATGTAAGAAATGTAAAAACGTTATCATTGATCTCACCAAACGTTTGTTGAACAAATTTAACTTAATGTTTTGCCTGTCACAGTTGATCAGTTTTAGTTTTTGCTTAAATCTAAAAACTGCCAGCAGTACAACCCAAAACATTGAGGCAGATCAAATTCTTTTCCATGGAGATTTTGAATCAAATGGTGCACATGATCCCAGAATATATCACAATATAACCGATTCCGACTCACGGTACAAGACGTGTCTACTGGGAGCTCAATATGAAATTTGAGTTCTGGCGTGAGCTTTGACAGTGATGCATCTTTTCTTATTGATTTGAACGCTGTTTAACGCTCATTATTAATCTACTTTGTAAACGTTCTTTACAAGTCAGACATGCAAATAAGCCTAGGGACGCTGGAACTAATGAACCGTAAATGTGTAATCTATTATTGCGTTGCTAAACATTGAAGTTATCAAAACAAGAGCCATGTTACACATGGTTAATCCCCCCGCCAGGAAAAAGTTACCTGAAGGTTGTACTTTCGTACATTTTACTTGGTGAGAGGAAATCCTTAAAAAGCCGTATAGTTATGGTCATGCTGAGTACAGTTTTCAAGTAAGTGGAAAAAGAATAAGGCAATGAAGAGAAGGTTTGCAAAATTATATTAATGTTCATTATCAGTATAGGTATGATATTTTTCTATTTGACTAAAAGTAGACAAGGTAGAGTTATTGTTCTTGCACACTGCACTTCCTATCAATGTGCTATGTCAGTGTATTAAGTTTGAAGAAAATCCCTCAAGTACTTTGGAGTTATGCTCTGGACAAAACTTTTAAAGTAAATCTGATAAAGGGGAATAACTCTAAAAGTAGGCAACGTAGAGTTATTGTTCTTACACACTGCACTTCCTACCAATGTGCTATGTCAGTGTATTAAGTTTGTAGAAAATCCCTCAAGTACTTTTGGAGTTATGCTCTGGACAAAACTTTTAAAGTAAATCTGATAAAGGGGAATAACTCTAAAAGTAGGCAAGTTAGAGTTATTGTTCTTGCACACTTCACTTCCTACCAATGTGCTGTGTCAGTGTATTAAGTTTGAAGAAAATCCCTCAAGTACTTTTGGAGTTATGCTCCGGACAAGTAAATCTGATAAAGGGGAATAACTCTAAAAGTAGGCAACGTAGAGTTATTGTTCTTGCACACTGCACTTCCTACCAATGTGCTATGTCAGTGTATTAAGTTTGAAGAAAATCCCTCAAGTACTTTTGGAGTTATGCTTCGGACAAGTAAATCTGATAAAGGGGAATAACTCTAAAAGTAGGCAAGGTAGAGTTATTGTTCTTGCACACTGCACTTCCTACCAATGTGCTATGTCAGTGTATTAAGTTTGAAGAAAATCCCTCAAGTACTTTTGGAGTTATGCTCCGGACAAAGTTTTTCAAGTAAATCTGATAAAAGGGGAATAACTCTAAAAGTAGGCAAGGTAGAGTTATTGTTCTTACACACTGCACTTCCTCCCAATGTGCTCTGTCAGTGTATGAAGTTTGAAGAAAATCGCTCAAGTACTTTTGGAGTTATGCTTCGGACAAAATTGGGACGGACGCACGGACGGACGGACGGACGGACAGACGGACGGACGGACGGACGAAGGGCATTTCTAATATCCCCTTCGCCTTCGGCGGGGGGATAAATAAGGCAAATTAGCTAGTTTCTTACTACGGAATGATAGATATTGAAATTGGCGTACAAATACTGACTATCGCCGTAGAATATCACTGAGTTCGAAAAACTAAAGAAGAGTATCAAACACATACTACAGTAGTCACGTGACCCGAAAGGTGAATTAAATCTATTATGGCATGTGCCGGGATCAGATATAAAGGTTCGGGCTTTTTATCATGTAAACGGGATAAACATTGAACAAGGAAAAGTCTTTTTTAAATCCAACATTAACAACTGCGTTAAGTATTATTCAATTTGGAGAAAGAAAATGCACGTAAATTTAAAGGGACATACCCTATAACTAATGTCGAACTAAATAACCCCTAAAACATAAATAATAGAATTTTTGGAAGTATTATAACTTTAAGTTTTAGACATTATCGATCAAATCAGCAGTAAAGATTATACTGCAGTACCGTAATCCATTCAATAATCTATGCACAGTTGTTGTTGTACAATTAATGGGTGGATGCGATTTATTAAAGAAGCCTCTATATAGATAAATTGTGGTGAAATGAGGCATCTTTCGCCATAGGTATCTTTGAAATTGTGTTTATTTATCATATTACGTTCATTGAACACATCATCTATGTTTCGAGAATATAATCGGCTAGATTGACTTATTCCTTTTATACTGGTTCCTTATTAATGCCAGGTGCCGAGTTAATTATGAGTGTGTGTGTAAAGATAGCCAATGGAAAATACGATTTTAGACATCTGATGTTTACAATACCATTTTTAATTCTCCTTAATATTTTTTTCAAAAATTGTTTCATATGATATCTTTACATAATACATGTACTTATAAATGACAATAAACATCTCTGCTCCATATTTAGAAAAACCGACAAAAGTGGTTTGGAAAGTATTTGATGATATAATAATCTGCTATACCTTCTTCTCCACAATTTACAAATCCTACAGACTAAGAAGCCGGAAAATGTCAATGATTGAGAGGTGCAAGCAAATTCACGCAAGAGTTATACACATGCTTTGAAAGGGTTAAATTCTC
>JAFMSR010002575.1:0-22845 GCA_022818135.1 Saxidomus purpurata
ATAAACGATGTATTCGAAGGAAAAGGCTAATTCTTCCTTAGTATGTTTTAGTAAATTAAGAATATTTGGAAAGCAAGTGTGCGCTTGCAGGCATAGAAGATTACTTCACGGGTCACTCCTGAAAGGTAAATTATATACATTTAAGTAACACAATGCGCTATGCATGTACGTTTGCCTCCGTTATCGAGAGGATCGAGCCGCTGACTTGAAATCACTATGACCACTCAGATTAAGGGTCATGAGTTCGAGACCTGCTACCCACCATGTATCTTCATGCGAGAAGTTTAGCATTTTCATGCGGAGAATAGGAAACTGGTTCTTCCCCGGAAGGATCGTTGGGTAAACTCTGACTGTCCTATAATGTGCAAAGTCATTGTATTGCTATACAAACTTTGACGTTTACAAATGTATTTTTAGAAAGTAAAATCATACAGATTTGAACGAAAACATATATTCAAAACATCAGAACTTGCCTTGATTCTCAACACAAATATTTCCGTCAACCTATGGAATGAACGGAATTGGTTGTATGTTAACACAACGCCACAAATGATATTTGCTTACTAAGTAATTAGTTTATTAAGGATAATGTGATAGTGATGTGATAGATATATGCGTACACAAAAGTTTACGACAATATGCGTGCAAGTAAAGATATAATCGTAACGGTGACGTTATCCAGTGAATTTTCACACAACATTGGATTTTTTTTTATGTCTGTCAATGTGTGTGACGTTTTTAACTACTGTTCGTTTTACTCGTTTGTATTGATATCTGCATACAAACATTTTCTGGTACAAATATGTTTCTGGCGATAACTAGGTAACATCTTTGTATTACCACTTCAAAATAAGGCAAAAAAAGTTAATTCCGTTGTCCCAACCGACATTATCAGATTATATCTTTTACCCTAATATCTATATAAGTGTTAATGACTTTCTACTTTTTTATACGGCCACTTTCAATACTGGTTCACGTGACGTTTCAGTCTTCTTAAAACATCTGACGTAACGAATCCGATGAGTTGTGCGCTAAAACTGGTCTTCAGCAGATATATTAGAAATGCATGTAGTCTAATAACGCCTTTTTTCAAATGAAAAAAATAATCTTACAAATAAAAAAATTAACTAATATTACATTTTACATATATTTTAATTTTAAACTTACAGATTTCAGAGAAGCGACATAAGCATTTCTAGCACTATTGCTAATCGCTATCAATAAAAGCACGTGCAAAGCATGCGGTTATAACAAGATTATTTGTATATACAAACGTGTACAAAGTGTCCTCTTACAAGCGTAAGAGGACACTTTTTGAATAGCTTTGCTGGGGGTATAGTCGTATAAATATTTATGCTATTGCAAACTTGATATGACAGAGCCATGAGTTGTTCTTGTAAATGGTCAAGGTAGGTGACGATTTATAACAATATAACATATTTTAAGGTTTACATCTGGAAATACAGCAAAAATGTAGCTGTATCTATATATTAAGGAGTTAGTTGGATGCCTGTCTAGCTGGCTTACGTTATAATGAGTTTTAACGTTTTCAGCAAAATCACGACTGTAAAGAGGTGGCCATCTAATCACCTCTCTAACGTGGTATTAGTTCAGAATCTTTATGATCACGTCTCCGCAAGCCGCTGGCTGTTTTCCTATATAAATATTGGAAAGTTTGGAGTTTGGAAATCACCATGATTAATCGACGTGGAACTCGTGGCTAGACTTGGGACCGAACCAGCGATCCACGAATTGACATTCCAGTGGCTTAGTCACCGCTTCTCGGAAGTATTAATTGTTTTATATTTTCTAGGATATATTATATTTGCTTCCGGCCAAGCCCCTTCAGTATATAGTATGCCCTGGCCTATAAATCGCAGCTGGCTTGGGCCTACAAATTGCAAAGATTACCATTTTATCAAGTTTTACCTTTTTTCCAGTTTAAACCGTCTTTCAGGTGCAAAACTGCACCTGGGTTATAGAATCGAATTATGTTCTTCAACTGGGGTTATATAAATTAAAGCAACACAATGTCGCATATCCTACAACACAAAATGCTTAATATGTGATCCATTGATAAACCGTTGTCCAAGAGGATGACTGCTTGTTTTAGGTGAAAGATCTAAATACATTTCACTCAGCTGATTGAGTACCAAACGTGCTTTTTCACGAGTTTGTGCTTACTCAGTATTAAAAATATAACCTATTTCCATTCGTTTTAAACCGAAAACAAACATTGTCTGGCCTCAATTTCAGGACGTAATTCAATTGTCCTTGCTACACTAGAAAGGTCATGCACACTTTGCACGAGGAAAACGATTTGAAATAGACAACAGTGGACTGTTGTATATGGGATTTATCAAACGGCAATCTTAGCCTGTGATTGGTCGGCTACGGGCAGCTGTTGTCTAATTATTGAATAACCAGTAAAGATATCGGTCAGTGACAATCTGTACTTGTAAACATGTTGCACGGGTAGCACGCGCAAAAAGTTGCATAATAACCTTCGGTCAGATTGAAGGACATCCACGTGCTTAAAATATTGGGTAAATTAGTGCTGTATGTATGGAAGATTATTTTGTTACTCATGATAGTAAAATCTATCTTTTTAACGAAAAACTTACGCTCAATATAAAAGTGCACAGTTTCTTTTTGGTGTCAGTATATTTGTGCATGAAATGGATTTGAAAATATATACAATGAATATGTGAGCACATGTCAGGAAATACCGGAGAAGCTATGTGCGAGTGCAAGATATGGAATAAAATTATTTGGCGCGGTAGGTCCGTGTCAGAAATGAGTAATTTTGGAGTTTCGAATGTGTTCAGGGTAGGTATATGGAAATAAGATACATAACACCTTTATCTTAATGGTTTAATTTAAGTCTTATATTTTTCGTTTTGCTGAAATGGAATGAGTGATTTCAGACCTGCACTATGTGGTCAGATACTCCTGTTGTTTGCCTATTGACTTACAATATAAATCAAGTCATAAGGTGACCCTGTACCATACCAACCTTGCGAGTGCACATAATTTTATTCGGGGTTTGGACAGAAAAAAATAATGGCAGCTCTTTCGTCACCCTAGTATGTCATTTTGGAGTGAACACTTAGCACATTTAATCACTATTCTAACATGACTCACGATTTTGTCTCTATATACAAAGAGTAGAAAATTTATGTTATATTAAACCATAAACAACGCGGGAACCGATATGCTGTAAACATGACGTCATATTGCGCCGCATGACGTTAAATGAGCGTTCGCGTAGAAAATAAAGCTTTGCATTTATTCACCTTTTGTAATATATGGTCATGTTAGAATCGAAATAACATCCTTTTCAGCGTTGTTATCGTCTAATAAACAATCATTTGTCGTACTGATTCGCAGTTATAAACCACTCGGGCCTTCGGCCTTCGTGGCTAATTACTGCGTATCAGTACTCCAAATCATTGTTTATTAAACGACTAACACCGCTGGAACGGATGTTATTTTATAAATAACATTAACAAGAGAATGCCATCAACATTTCTAGCATTTCATTGATCAAGTATTACATATTTGTTTAAATCGACTAAAATAAAAAAAGTTTTGGGGTAGACAGAAATCTTCCTGGTAATATCAGTATTAAACAAACTTTTCTTTGCTTGTAAAGAATTTTACAAGTGACATTTGCTACAATAAACGGATTTTTTAGTGTATCATTCTAACTTTGTTGAAACTAATTCAAGAAATAGCGCGATATGAATCATAAGAGTTTTGAACAATCCCATATAACATCTTATAGCACATATGGAGTGCACACTGCGCATATGTAGTGCATCTAAATTTTTTGTGGAGGAATTCTTTCCCAGATCATTTTGTGTATGTTTTTTATTCTTCTAATAGCAGATATGTACATATTTTCTAATATTCTTCGTTCATAATTCGCCAGAAATCTGATTTACAACAAAAACATGATCATTTACAATTATTGATGACAACTTTCTTTCACATTTGTCAGACACTTTGTTCAAAGTTTTCATTGTCATTTCTAAACGTACAAGCAAACAACATATACGGAGAGATGCGGAATTTATGTGAGGGTCGAATAGCATTCGAGTTCTTTTGCAATTTCTCTTTGATTATATCAAAAATGGACAAATGTAACATCACCTACCTTGTTTTTCCTTTACATTTATCCGCATATGGAGTTCCGGAAGCTCCGCATATGATTTTTACCGAAGTGCATGTTGCACTTCATATGCGAGTTCCCCCGGATCTGACTGTGTACAAACACTTTCTGGTTCCCAGTGCCTTTAGTTGAAGTGTTAGATAGCTGAGGTACCGCTAAACTAACGTAAGTGCTTTATTACCGCTAAACTAACGTAAGTGTACGCTGGACATGAAGGTAAGTCCGTCATTTTTTCATCAAAGTCCGTCATGTGAGGTGCCGTTGTGTAGGTCTCGTCGAGACAAACACGGAGATATGCGACACTTGGGGGTCACGTGTCGGGTTTGAGTGTGACACCCGACACTGGGGGTGAAAAGTCCGTGATGTGAGGTACGCTGGACATGAAGGTAAGTCCGTCATTTTTTCATCAAAGTCCGTCATGTGAGGTGCCGTTGTGTAGGTCTCGTCGAGACAAACACGGAGATATGCGACACTTGGGGGTCACGTGTCGGGTTTGAGTGTGACACCCGACACTGGGGGTGAAAAGTCCGTCATGTGAGGTACGCTGGACATGAAGGTAAGTCCGTCATTTTTTCATCAAAGTCCGTCATGTGAGGTGCCGTTGTGTAGGTCTCGTCGAGACAAACACGGAGATATGCGACACTTGGGGGTCACGTGTCGGGTTTGAGTGTGACACCCGACACTGGGGGTGAAAAGTCCGTGATGTGAGGTACGCTGGACATGAAGGTAAGTCCGTCATTTTTTCATCAAAGTCCGTCATGTGAGGTGCCGTTGTGTAGGTCTCGTCGAGACAAACACGGAGATATGCGACACTTGGGGGTCACGTGTCGGGTTTGAGTGTGACACCCGACACTGGGGGTGAAAAGTCCGTGATGTGAGGTACGCTGGACATGAAGGTAAGTCCGTCATTTTTTCATCAAAGTCCGTCATGTGAGGTGCCGTTGTGTAGGTCTCGTCGAGACAAACACGGAGATATGCGACACTTGGGGGTCACGTGTCGGGTTTGAGTGTGACACCCGACACTGGGGGTGAAAAGTCCGTGATGTGAGGTACGCTGGACATGAAGGTAAGTCCGTCATTTTTTCATCAAAGTCCGTCATGTGAGGTGCCGTTGTGTAGGTCTCGTCGAGACAAACACGGAGATATGCGACACTTGGGGGTCACGTGTCGGGTTTGAGTGTGACACCCGACACTGGGGGTGAAAAGTCCGTGATGTGAGGTACGCTGGACATGAAGGTAAGTCCGTCATTTTTTCATCAAAGTCCGTCATGTGAGGTGCCGTTGTGTAGGTCTCGTCGAGACAAACACGGAGATATGCGACACTTGGGGGTCACGTGTCGGGTTTGAGTGTGACACCCGACACTGGGGGTGAAAAGTCCGTGATGTGAGGTACGCTGGACATGAAGGTAAGTCCGTCATTTTTTCATCAAAGTCCGTCATGTGAGGTGCCGTTGTGTAGGTCTCGTCGAGACAAACACGGAGATATGCGACACTTGGGGGTCACGTGTCGGGTTTGAGTGTGACACCCGACACTGGGGGTGAAAAGTCCGTGATGTGAGGTACGCTGGACATGAAGGTAAGTCCGTCATTTTTTCATCAAAGTCCGTCATGTGAGGTGCCGTTGTGTAGGTCTCGTCGAGACAAACACGGAGATATGCGACACTTGGGGGTCACGTGTCGGGTTTGAGTGTGACACCCGACACTGGGGGTGAAAAGTCCGTGATGTGAGGTACGCTGGACATGAAGGTAAGTCCGTCATTTTTTCATCAAAGTCCGTCATGTGAGGTGCCGTTGTGTAGGTCTCGTCGAGACAAACACGGAGATATGCGACACTTGGGGGTCACGTGTCGGGTTTGAGTGTGACACCCGACACTGGGGGTGAAAAGTCCGTGATGTGAGGTACGCTGGACATGAAGGTAAGTCCGTCATTTTTTCATCAAAGTCCGTCATGTGAGGTGCCGTTGTGTAGGTCTCGTCGAGACAAACACGGAGATATGCGACACTTGGGGGTCACGTGTCGGGTTTGAGTGTGACACCCGACACTGGGGGTGAAAAGTCCGTGATGTGAGGTACGCTGGACATGAAGGTAAGTCCGTCATTTTTTCATCAAAGTCCGTCATGTGAGGTGCCGTTGTGTAGGTCTCGTCGAGACAAACACGGAGATATGACTGACACTTGGGGTCACGTGTCGGTTGTTTGAGTGTGACACCCGACACTGGGGGTGAAAAGTCCGTGATGTGAGGTACGCTGGACATGAAGGTAAGTCCGTCATTTTTTCATCAAAGTCCGTCATGTGAGGTGCCGTTGTGTAGGTCTCGTCGAGACAAACACGGAGATATGCGACACTTGGGGGTCACGTGTCGGGTTTGAGTGTGACACCCGACACTGGGGGTGAAAAGTCCGTGATGTGAGGTACGCTGGACATGAAGGTAAGTCCGTCATTTTTTCATCAAAGTCCGTCATGTGAGGTGCCGTTGTGTAGGTCTCGTCGAGACAAACACGGAGATATGCGACACTTGGGGGTCACGTGTCGGGTTTGAGTGTGACACCCGACACTGGGGGTGAAAAGTCCGTGATGTGAGGTACGCTGGACATGAAGGTAAGTCCGTCATTTTTTCATCAAAGTCCGTCATGTGAGGTGCCGTTGTGTAGGTCTCGTCGAGACAAACACGGAGATATGCGACACTTGGGGGTCACGTGTCGGGTTTGAGTGTGACACCCGACACTGGGGGTGAAAAGTCCGTGATGTGAGGTACGCTGGACATGAAGGTAAGTCCGTCATTTTTTCATCAAAGTCCGTCATGTGAGGTGCCGTTGTGTAGGTCTCGTCGAGACAAACACGGAGATATGCGACACTTGGGGGTCACGTGTCGGGTTTGAGTGTGACACCCGACACTGGGGGTGAAAAGTCCGTGATGTGAGGTACGCTGGACATGAAGGTAAGTCCGTCATTTTTTCATCAAAGTCCGTCATGTGAGGTGCCGTTGTGTAGGTCTCGTCGAGACAAACACGGAGATATGCGACACTTGGGGGTCACGTGTCGGGTTTGAGTGTGACACCCGACACTGGGGGTGAAAAGTCCGTGATGTGAGGTACGCTGGACATGAAGGTAAGTCCGTCATTTTTTCATCAAAGTCCGTCATGTGAGGTGCCGTTGTGTAGGTCTCGTCGAGACAAACACGGAGATATGCGACACTTGGGGGTCACGTGTCGGGTTTGAGTGTGACACCCGACACTGGGGGTGAAAAGTCCGTGATGTGAGGTACGCTGGACATGAAGGTAAGTCCGTCATTTTTTCATCAAAGTCCGTCATGTGAGGTGCCGTTGTGTAGGTCTCGTCGAGACAAACACGGAGATATGCGACACTTGGGGGTCACGTGTCGGGTTTGAGTGTGACACCCGACACTGGGGGTGAAAAGTCCGTGATGTGAGGTACGCTGGACATGAAGGTAAGTCCGTCATTTTTTCATCAAAGTCCGTCATGTGAGGTGCCGTTGTGTAGGTCTCGTCGAGACAAACACGGAGATATGCGACACTTGGGGGTCACGTGTCGGGTTTGAGTGTGACACCCGACACTGGGGGTGAAAAGTCCGTGATGTGAGGTACGCTGGACATGAAGGTAAGTCCGTCATTTTTTCATCAAAGTCCGTCATGTGAGGTGCCGTTGTGTAGGTCTCGTCGAGACAAACACGGAGATATGCGACACTTGGGGGTCACGTGTCGGGTTTGAGTGTGACACCCGACACTGGGGGTGAAAAGTCCGTGATGTGAGGTACGCTGGACATGAAGGTAAGTCCGTCATTTTTTCATCAAAGTCCGTCATGTGAGGTGCCGTTGTGTAGGTCTCGTCGAGACAAACACGGAGATATGCGACACTTGGGGGTCACGTGTCGGGTTTGAGTGTGACACCCGACACTGGGGGTGAAAAGTCCGTGATGTGAGGTACGCTGGACATGAAGGTAAGTCCGTCATTTTTTCATCAAAGTCCGTCATGTGAGGTGCCGTTGTGTAGGTCTCGTCGAGACAAACACGGAGATATGCGACACTTGGGGTCACGTGTCGGGTTTGAGTGTGACACCCGACACTGGGGGTGAAAAGTCCGTGATGTGAGGTACGCTGGACATGAAGGTAAGTCCGTCATTTTTTCATCAAAGTCCGTCATGTGAGGTGCCGTTGTGTAGGTCTCGTCGAGACAAACACGGAGATATGCGACACTTTGGGGGTCACGTGTCGGGTTTGAGTGTGACACCCGACACTGGGGGTGAAAAGTCCGTGATGTGAGGTACGCTGGACATGAAGGTAAGTCCGTCATTTTTTCATCAAAGTCCGTCATGTGAGGTGCCGTTGTGTAGGTCTCGTCGAGACAAACACGGAGATATGCGACACTTGGGGTCACGTGTCGGGTTTGAGTGTGACACCCGACACTGGGGGTGAAAAGTCCGTGATGTGAGGTACGCTGGACATGAAGGTAAGTCCGTCATTTTTTCATCAAAGTCCGTCATGTTTTTTTCCCCCAAAAAAAAACAAAAATTTTTCCCCTTTTTTGTTTTTTTTTTTTTTTTTTTTTTTCCCCCCCCCCCTTTTAAAAATTTTTTTTTTTTTTTTTTTTTTTTTTTTTTTGTGAGGTGCCGTTGTGTAGGTCTCGTCGAGACAAACACGGAGATATGCGACACTTGGGGGTCACGTGTCGGGTTTGAGTGTGACACCCGACACTGGGGGTGAAAAGTCCGTGATGTGAGGTACGCTGGACATGAAGGTAAGTCCGTCATTTTTTCATCAAAGTCCGTCATGTGAGGTGCCGTTGTGTAGGTCTCGTCGAGACAAACACGGAGATATGCGACACTTGGGGGTCACGTGTCGGGTTTGAGTGTGACACCCGACACTGGGGGTGAAAAGTCCGTGATGTGAGGTACGCTGGACATGAAGGTAAGTCCGTCATTTTTTCATCAAAGTCCGTCATGTGAGGTGCCGTTGTGTAGGTCTCGTCGAGACAAACACGGAGATATGCGACACTTGGGGTCACGTGTCGGGTTTGAGTGTGACACCCGACACTGGGGGTGAAAAGTCCGTGATGTGAGGTACGCTGGACATGAAGGTAAGTCCGTCATTTTTTCATCAAAGTCCGTCATGTGAGGTGCCGTTGTGTAGGTCTCGTCGAGACAAACACGGAGATATGCGACACTTGGGGGTCACGTGTCGGGTTTGAGTGTGACACCCGACACTGGGGGTGAAAAGTCCGTGATGTGAGGTACGCTGGACATGAAGGTAAGTCCGTCATTTTTTCATCAAAGTCCGTCATGTGAGGTGCCGTTGTGTAGGTCTCGTCGAGACAAACACGGAGATATGCGACACTTGGGGGTCACGTGTCGGGTTTGAGTGTGACACCCGACACTGGGGGTGAAAAGTCCGTGATGTGAGGTACGCTGGACATGAAGGTAAGTCCGTCATTTTTTCATCAAAGTCCGTCATGTGAGGTGCCGTTGTGTAGGTCTCGTCGAGACAAACACGGAGATATGCGACACTTGGGGGTCACGTGTCGGGTTTGAGTGTGACACCCGACACTGGGGGTGAAAAGTCCGTGATGTGAGGTACGCTGGACATGAAGGTAAGTCCGTCATTTTTTCATCAAAGTCCGTCATGTGAGGTGCCGTTGTGTAGGTCTCGTCGAGACAAACACGGAGATATGCGACACTTGGGGGTCACGTGTCGGGTTTGAGTGTGACACCCGACACTGGGGGTGAAAAGTCCGTGATGTGAGGTACGCTGGACATGAAGGTAAGTCCGTCATTTTTTCATCAAAGTCCGTCATGTGAGGTGCCGTTGTGTAGGTCTCGTCGAGACAAACACGGAGATATGCGACACTTGGGGGTCACGTGTCGGGTTTGAGTGTGACACCCGACACTGGGGGTGAAAAGTCCGTGATGTGAGGTACGCTGGACATGAAGGTAAGTCCGTCATTTTTTCATCAAAGTCCGTCATGTGAGGTGCCGTTGTGTAGGTCTCGTCGAGACAAACACGGAGATATGCGACACTTGGGGGTCACGTGTCGGGTTTGAGTGTGACACCCGACACTGGGGGTGAAAAGTCCGTGATGTGAGGTACGCTGGACATGAAGGTAAGTCCGTCATTTTTTCATCAAAGTCCGTCATGTGAGGTGCCGTTGTGTAGGTCTCGTCGAGACAAACACGGAGATATGCGACACTTGGCAGGGGTCACGTGTCGGGTTTGAGTGTGACACCCGACACTGGGGGTGAAAAGTCCGTGATGTGAGGTACGCTGGACATGAAGGTAAGTCCGTCATTTTTTCATCAAAGTCCGTCATGTGAGGTGCCGTTGTGTAGGTCTCGTCGAGACAAACACGGAGATATGCGACACTTGGGGGTCACGTGTCGGGTTTGAGTGTGACACCCGACACTGGGGGTGAAAAGTCCGTGATGTGAGGTACGCTGGACATGAAGGTAAGTCCGTCATTTTTTCATCAAAGTCCGTCATGTGAGGTGCCGTTGTGTAGGTCTCGTCGAGACAAACACGGAGATATGCGACACTTGGGGGTCACGTGTCGGGTTTGAGTGTGACACCCGACACTGGGGGTGAAAAGTCCGTGATGTGAGGTACGCTGGACATGAAGGTAAGTCCGTCATTTTTTCATCAAAGTCCGTCATGTGAGGTGCCGTTGTGTAGGTCTCGTCGAGACAAACACGGAGATATGCGACACTTGGGGTCACGTGTCGGGTTTGAGTGTGACACCCGACACTGGGGGTGAAAAGTCCGTGATGTGAGGTACGCTGGACATGAAGGTAAGTCCGTCATTTTTTCATCAAAGTCCGTCATGTGAGGTGCCGTTGTGTAGGTCTCGTCGAGACAAACACGGAGATATGCGACACTTGGGGGTCACGTGTCGGGTTTGAGTGTGACACCCGACACTGGGGGTGAAAAGTCCGTGATGTGAGGTACGCTGGACATGAAGGTAAGTCCGTCATTTTTTCATCAAAGTCCGTCATGTGAGGTGCCGTTGTGTAGGTCTCGTCGAGACAAACACGGAGATATGCGACACTTGGGGGTCACGTGTCGGGTTTGAGTGTGACACCCGACACTGGGGGTGAAAAGTCCGTGATGTGAGGTACGCTGGACATGAAGGTAAGTCCGTCATTTTTTCATCAAAGTCCGTCATGTGAGGTGCCGTTGTGTAGGTCTCGTCGAGACAAACACGGAGATATGCGACACTTGGGGGTCACGTGTCGGGTTTGAGTGTGACACCCGACACTGGGGGTGAAAAGTCCGTGATGTGAGGTACGCTGGACATGAAGGTAAGTCCGTCATTTTTTCATCAAAGTCCGTCATGTGAGGTGCCGTTGTGTAGGTCTCGTCGAGACAAACACGGAGATATGCGACACTTGGGGGTCACGTGTCGGGTTTGAGTGTGACACCCGACACTGGGGGTGAAAAGTCCGTGATGTGAGGTACGCTGGACATGAAGGTAAGTCCGTCATTTTTTCATCAAAGTCCGTCATGTGAGGTGCCGTTGTGTAGGTCTCGTCGAGACAAACACGGAGATATGCGACACTTGGGGGTCACGTGTCGGGTTTGAGTGTGACACCCGACACTGGGGGTGAAAAGTCCGTCATGTGAGGTACGCTGGACATGAAGGTAAGTCCGTCATTTTTTCATCAAAGTCCGTCATGTGAGGTGCCGTTGTGTAGGTCTCGTCGAGACAAACACGGAGATATGCGACACTTGGGGGTCACGTGTCGGGTTTGAGTGTGACACCCGACACTGGGGGTGAAAAGTCCGTGATGTGAGGTACGCTGGACATGAAGGTAAGTCCGTCATTTTTTCATCAAAGTCCGTCATGTGAGGTGCCGTTGTGTAGGTCTCGTCGAGACAAACACGGAGATATGCGACACTTGGGGGTCACGTGTCGGGTTTGAGTGTGACACCCGACACTGGGGGTGAAAAGTCCGTGATGTGAGGTACGCTGGACATGAAGGTAAGTCCGTCATTTTTTCATCAAAGTCCGTCATGTGAGGTGCCGTTGTGTAGGTCTCGTCGAGACAAACACGGAGATATGCGACACTTGGGGGTCACGTGTCGGGTTTGAGTGTGACACCCGACACTGGGGGTGAAAAGTCCGTGATGTGAGGTACGCTGGACATGAAGGTAAGTCCGTCATTTTTTCATCAAAGTCCGTCATGTGAGGTGCCGTTGTGTAGGTCTCGTCGAGACAAACACGGAGATATGCGACACTGAGGTAGGGGTCACGTGTGGGGTTTAAATGTAAAACCAAAAAAGAGAAAAAAAAATTTTTAAAAGGTACGCTGGACATGAAGGTAAGTCCGTCATTTTTTCATCAAAGTCCGTCATGTGAGGTCCCGTTGTGTGGTCGAGACAAACACGGAGATATGCGACACTTGGGGGTCACGTGTCGGGTTTGAGTGTGACACCCGACACTGGGGGTGAAAAGTCCGTGATGTGAGGTACGCTGGACATGAAGGTAAGTCCGTCATTTTTTCATCAAAGTCCGTCATGTGAGGTGCCGTTGTGTAGGTCTCGTCGAGACAAACACGGAGATATGCGACACTTGGGGGTCACGTGTCGGGTTTGAGTGTGACACCCGACACTGGGGGTGAAAAGTCCGTGATGTGAGGTACGCTGGACATGAAGGTAAGTCCGTCATTTTTTCATCAAAGTCCGTCATGTGAGGTGCCGTTGTGTAGGTCTCGTCGAGACAAACACGGAGATATGCGACACTTGGGGTCACGTGTCGGGTTTGAGTGTGACACCCGACACTGGGGGTGAAAAGTCCGTGATGTGAGGTACGCTGGACATGAAGGTAAGTCCGTCATTTTTTCATCAAAGTCCGTCATGTGAGGTGCCGTTGTGTAGGTCTCGTCGAGACAAACACGGAGATATGCGACACTTGGGGGTCACGTGTCGGGTTTGAGTGTGACACCCGACACTGGGGGTGAAAAGTCCGTGATGTGAGGTACGCTGGACATGAAGGTAAGTCCGTCATTTTTTCATCAAAGTCCGTCATGTGAGGTGCCGTTGTGTAGGTCTCGTCGAGACAAACACGGAGATATGCGACACTTGGGGGTCACGTGTCGGGTTTGAGTGTGACACCCGACACTGGGGGTGAAAAGTCCGTGATGTGAGGTACGCTGGACATGAAGGTAAGTCCGTCATTTTTTCATCAAAGTCCGTCATGTGAGGTGCCGTTGTGTAGGTCTCGTCGAGACAAACACGGAGATATGCGACACTTGGGGTCACGTGTCGGGTTTGAGTGTGACACCCGACACTGGGGGTGAAAAGTCCGTGATGTGAGGTACGCTGGACATGAAGGTAAGTCCGTCATTTTTTCATCAAAGTCCGTCATGTGAGGTGCCGTTGTGTAGGTCTCGTCGAGACAAACACGGAGATATGCGACACTTGGGGGTCACGTGTCGGGTTTGAGTGTGACACCCGACACTGGGGGTGAAAAGTCCGTGATGTGAGGTACGCTGGACATGAAGGTAAGTCCGTCATTTTTTCATCAAAGTCCGTCATGTGAGGTGCCGTTGTGTAGGTCTCGTCGAGACAAACACGGAGATATGCGACACTTGGGGGTCACGTGTCGGGTTTGAGTGTGACACCCGACACTGGGGGTGAAAAGTCCGTGATGTGAGGTACGCTGGACATGAAGGTAAGTCCGTCATTTTTTCATCAAAGTCCGTCATGTGAGGTGCCGTTGTGTAGGTCTCGTCGAGACAAACACGGAGATATGCGACACTTGGGGGTCACGTGTCGGGTTTGAGTGTGACACCCGACACTGGGGGTGAAAAGTCCGTGATGTGAGGTACGCTGGACATGAAGGTAAGTCCGTCATTTTTTCATCAAAGTCCGTCATGTGAGGTGCCGTTGTGTAGGTCTCGTCGAGACAAACACGGAGATATGCGACACTTGGGGGTCACGTGTCGGGTTTGAGTGTGACACCCGACACTGGGGGTGAAAAGTCCGTGATGTGAGGTACGCTGGACATGAAGGTAAGTCCGTCATTTTTTCATCAAAGTCCGTCATGTGAGGTGCCGTTGTGTAGGTCTCGTCGAGACAAACACGGAGATATGCGACACTTGGGGGTCACGTGTCGGGTTTGAGTGTGACACCCGACACTGGGGGTGAAAAGTCCGTCATGTGAGGTACGCTGGACATGAAGGTAAGTCCGTCATTTTTTCATCAAAGTCCGTCATGTGAGGTGCCGTTGTGTAGGTCTCGTCGAGACAAACACGGAGATATGCGACACTTGGGGGTCACGTGTCGGGTTTGAGTGTGACACCCGACACTGGGGGTGAAAAGTCCGTGATGTGAGGTACGCTGGACATGAAGGTAAGTCCGTCATTTTTTCATCAAAGTCCGTCATGTGAGGTGCCGTTGTGTAGGTCTCGTCGAGACAAACACGGAGATATGCGACACTTGGGGGTCACGTGTCGGGTTTGAGTGTGACACCCGACACTGGGGTGAAAAGTCCGTGATGTGAGGTACGCTGGACATGAAGGTAAGTCCGTCATTTTTTCATCAAAGTCCGTCATGTGAGGTGCCGTTGTGTAGGTCTCGTCGAGACAAACACGGAGATATGCGACACTTGGGGGTCACGTGTCGGGTTTGAGTGTGACACCCGACACTGGGGGTGAAAAGTCCGTGATGTGAGGTACGCTGGACATGAAGGTAAGTCCGTCATTTTTTCATCAAAGTCCGTCATGTGAGGTGCCGTTGTGTAGGTCTCGTCGAGACAAACACGGAGATATGCGACACTTGGGGGTCACGTGTCGGGTTTGAGTGTGACACCCGACACTGGGGGTGAAAAGTCCGTGATGTGAGGTACGCTGGACATGAAGGTAAGTCCGTCATTTTTTCATCAAAGTCCGTCATGTGAGGTGCCGTTGTGTAGGTCTCGTCGAGACAAACACGGAGATATGCGACACTTGGGGGTCACGTGTCGGGTTTGAGTGTGACACCCGACACTGGGGGTGAAAAGTCCGTCATGTGAGGTACGCTGGACATGAAGGTAAGTCCGTCATTTTTTCATCAAAGTCCGTCATGTGAGGTGCCGTTGTGTAGGTCTCGTCGAGACAAACACGGAGATATGCGACACTTGGGGGTCACGTGTCGGGTTTGAGTGTGACACCCGACACTGGGGGTGAAAAGTCCGTCATGTGAGGTACGCTGGACATGAAGGTAAGTCCGTCATTTTTTCATCAAAGTCCGTCATGTGAGGTGCCGTTGTGTAGGTCTCGTCGAGACAAACACGGAGATATGCGACACTTGGGGGTCACGTGTCGGGTTTGAGTGTGACACCCGACACTGGGGGTGAAAAGTCCGTGATGTGAGGTACGCTGGACATGAAGGTAAGTCCGTCATTTTTTCATCAAAGTCCGTCATGTGAGGTGCCGTTGTGTAGGTCTCGTCGAGACAAACACGGAGATATGCGACACTTGGGGGTCACGTGTCGGGTTTGAGTGTGACACCCGACACTGGGGGTGAAAAGTCCGTGATGTGAGGTACGCTGGACATGAAGGTAAGTCCGTCATTTTTTCATCAAAGTCCGTCATGTGAGGTGCCGTTGTGTAGGTCTCGTCGAGACAAACACGGAGATATGCGACACTTGGGGGTCACGTGTCGGGTTTGAGTGTGACACCCGACACTGGGGGTGAAAAGTCCGTGATGTGAGGTACGCTGGACATGAAGGTAAGTCCGTCATTTTTTCATCAAAGTCCGTCATGTGAGGTGCCGTTGTGTAGGTCTCGTCGAGACAAACACGGAGATATGCGACACTTGGGGGTCACGTGTCGGGTTTGAGTGTGACACCCGACACTGGGGGTGAAAAGTCCGTGATGTGAGGTACGCTGGACATGAAGGTAAGTCCGTCATTTTTTCATCAAAGTCCGTCATGTGAGGTGCCGTTGTGTAGGTCTCGTCGAGACAAACACGGAGATATGCGACACTTGGGGGTCACGTGTCGGGTTTGAGTGTGACACCCGACACTGGGGGTGAAAAGTCCGTCATGTGAGGTACGCTGGACATGAAGGTAAGTCCGTCATTTTTTCATCAAAGTCCGTCATGTGAGGTGCCGTTGTGTAGGTCTCGTCGAGACAAACACGGAGATATGCGACACTTGGGGGTCACGTGTCGGGTTTGAGTGTGACACCCGACACTGGGGGTGAAAAGTCCGTGATGTGAGGTACGCTGGACATGAAGGTAAGTCCGTCATTTTTTCATCAAAGTCCGTCATGTGAGGTGCCGTTGTGTAGGTCTCGTCGAGACAAACACGGAGATATGCGACACTTGGGGGTCACGTGTCGGGTTTGAGTGTGACACCCGACACTGGGGGTGAAAAGTCCGTGATGTGAGGTACGCTGGACATGAAGGTAAGTCCGTCATTTTTTCATCAAAGTCCGTCATGTGAGGTGCCGTTGTGTAGGTCTCGTCGAGACAAACACGGAGATATGCGACACTTGGGGTCACGTGTCGGGTTTGAGTGTGACACCCGACACTGGGGGTGAAAAGTCCGTGATGTGAGGTACGCTGGACATGAAGGTAAGTCCGTCATTTTTTCATCAAAGTCCGTCATGTGAGGTGCCGTTGTGTAGGTCTCGTCGAGACAAACACGGAGATATGCGACACTTGGGGGTCACGTGTCGGGTTTGAGTGTGACACCCGACACTGGGGGTGAAAAGTCCGTGATGTGAGGTACGCTGGACATGAAGGTAAGTCCGTCATTTTTTCATCAAAGTCCGTCATGTGAGGTGCCGTTGTGTAGGTCTCGTCGAGACAAACACGGAGATATGCGACACTTGGGGTCACGTGTCGGGTTTGAGTGTGACACCCGACACTGGGGGTGAAAAGTCCGTCATGTGAGGTACGCTGGACATGAAGGTAAGTCCGTCATTTTTTCATCAAAGTCCGTCATGTGAGGTGCCGTTGTGTAGGTCTCGTCGAGACAAACACGGAGATATGCGACACTTGGGGGTCACGTGTCGGGTTTGAGTGTGACACCCGACACTGGGGGTGAAAAGTCCGTGATGTGAGGTACGCTGGACATGAAGGTAAGTCCGTCATTTTTTCATCAAAGTCCGTCATGTGAGGTGCCGTTGTGTAGGTCTCGTCGAGACAAACACGGAGATATGCGACACTTGGGGTCACGTGTCGGGTTTGAGTGTGACACCCGACACTGGGGGTGAAAAGTCCGTGATGTGAGGTACGCTGGACATGAAGGTAAGTCCGTCATTTTTTCATCAAAGTCCGTCATGTGAGGTGCCGTTGTGTAGGTCTCGTCGAGACAAACACGGAGATATGCGACACTTGGGGGTCACGTGTCGGGTTTGAGTGTGACACCCGACACTGGGGGTGAAAAGTCCGTGATGTGAGGTACGCTGGACATGAAGGTAAGTCCGTCATTTTTTCATCAAAGTCCGTCATGTGAGGTGCCGTTGTGTAGGTCTCGTCGAGACAAACACGGAGATATGCGACACTTGGGGGTCACGTGTCGGGTTTGAGTGTGACACCCGACACTGGGGGTGAAAAGTCCGTGATGTGAGGTACGCTGGACATGAAGGTAAGTCCGTCATTTTTTCATCAAAGTCCGTCATGTGAGGTGCCGTTGTGTAGGTCTCGTCGAGACAAACACGGAGATATGCGACACTTGGGGGTCACGTGTCGGGTTTGAGTGTGACACCCGACACTGGGGGTGAAAAGTCCGTGATGTGAGGTACGCTGGACATGAAGGTAAGTCCGTCATTTTTTCATCAAAGTCCGTCATGTGAGGTGCCGTTGTGTAGGTCTCGTCGAGACAAACACGGAGATATGCGACACTTGGGGGTCACGTGTCGGGTTTGAGTGTGACACCCGACACTGGGGGTGAAAAAGTCCGTGATGTGAGGTACGCTGGACATGAAGGTAAGTCCGTCATTTTTTCATCAAAGTCCGTCATGTGAGGTGCCGTTGTGTAGGTCTCGTCGAGACAAACACGGAGATATGCGACACTTGGGGGTCACGTTCGGGTCGGGTTTGAGTGTGACACCCGACACTGGGGGTGAAAAGTCCGTCATGTGAGGTACGCTGGACATGAAGGTAAGTCCGTCATTTTTTCATCAAAGTCCGTCATGTGAGGTGCCGTTGTGTAGGTCTCGTCGAGACAAACACGGAGATATGCGACACTTGGGGTCACGTGTCGGGTTTGAGTGTGACACCCGACACTGGGGGTGAAAAGTCCGTGATGTGAGGTACGCTGGACATGAAGGTAAGTCCGTCATTTTTTCATCAAAGTCCGTCATGTGAGGTGCCGTTGTGTAGGTCTCGTCGAGACAAACACGGAGATATGCGACACTTGGGGGTCACGTGTCGGGTTTGAGTGTGACACCCGACACTGGGGGTGAAAAGTCCGTGATGTGAGGTACGCTGGACATGAAGGTAAGTCCGTCATTTTTTCATCAAAGTCCGTCATGTGAGGTGCCGTTGTGTAGGTCTCGTCGAGACAAACACGGAGATATGCGACACTTGGGGGTCACGTGTCGGGTTTGAGTGTGACACCCGACACTGGGGGTGAAAAGTCCGTGATGTGAGGTACGCTGGACATGAAGGTAAGTCCGTCATTTTTTCATCAAAGTCCGTCATGTGAGGTGCCGTTGTGTAGGTCTCGTCGAGACAAACACGGAGATATGCGACACTTGGGGGTCACGTGTCGGGTTTGAGTGTGACACCCGACACTGGGGGTGAAAAGTCCGTGATGTGAGGTACGCTGGACATGAAGGTAAGTCCGTCATTTTTTCATCAAAGTCCGTCATGTGAGGTGCCGTTGTGTAGGTCTCGTCGAGACAAACACGGAGATATGCGACACTTGGGGTCACGTGTCGGGTTTGAGTGTGACACCCGACACTGGGGGTGAAAAGTCCGTGATGTGAGGTACGCTGGACATGAAGGTAAGTCCGTCATTTTTTCATCAAAGTCCGTCATGTGAGGTGCCGTTGTGTAGGTCTCGTCGAGACAAACACGGAGATATGCGACACTTGGGGTCACGTGTCGGGTTTGAGTGTGACACCCGACACTGGGGGTGAAAAGTCCGTGATGTGAGGTACGCTGGACATGAAGGTAAGTCCGTCATTTTTTCATCAAAGTCCGTCATGTGAGGTGCCGTTGTGTAGGTCTCGTCGAGACAAACACGGAGATATGCGACACTTGGGGTCACGTGTCGGGTTTGAGTGTGACACCCGACACTGGGGGTGAAAAAGTCCGTGATGTGAGGTACGCTGGACATGAAGGTAAGTCCGTCATTTTTTCATCAAAGTCCGTCATGTGAGGTGCCGTTGTGTAGGTCTCGTCGAGACAAACACGGAGATATGCGACACTTGGGGGTCACGTGTCGGGTTTGAGTGTGACACCCGACACTGGGGGTGAAAAGTCCGTGATGTGAGGTACGCTGGACATGAAGGTAAGTCCGTCATTTTTTCATCAAAGTCCGTCATGTGAGGTGCCGTTGTGTAGGTCTCGTCGAGACAAACACGGAGATATGCGACACTTGGGGGTCACGTGTCGGGTTTGAGTGTGACACCCGACACTGGGGGTGAAAAGTCCGTGATGTGAGGTACGCTGGACATGAAGGTAAGTCCGTCATTTTTTCATCAAAGTCCGTCATGTGAGGTGCCGTTGTGTAGGTCTCGTCGAGACAAACACGGAGATATGCGACACTTGGGGGTCACGTGTCGGGTTTGAGTGTGACACCCGACACTGGGGGTGAAAAGTCCGTGATGTGAGGTACGCTGGACATGAAGGTAAGTCCGTCATTTTTTCATCAAAGTCCGTCATGTGAGGTGCCGTTGTGTAGGTCTCGTCGAGACAAACACGGAGATATGCGACACTTGGGGGTCACGTGTCGGGTTTGAGTGTGACACCCGACACTGGGGGTGAAAAGTCCGTGATGTGAGGTACGCTGGACATGAAGGTAAGTCCGTCATTTTTTCATCAAAGTCCGTCATGTGAGGTGCCGTTGTGTAGGTCTCGTCGAGACAAACACGGAGATATGCGACACTTGGGGGTCACGTGTCGGGTTTGAGTGTGACACCCGACACTGGGGGTGAAAAGTCCGTGATGTGAGGTACGCTGGACATGAAGGTAAGTCCGTCATTTTTTCATCAAAGTCCGTCATGTGAGGTGCCGTTGTGTAGGTCTCGTCGAGACAAACACGGAGATATGCGACACTTGGGGTCACGTGTCGGGTTTGAGTGTGACACCCGACACTGGGGGTGAAAAGTCCGTGATGTGAGGTACGCTGGACATGAAGGTAAGTCCGTCATTTTTTCATCAAAGTCCGTCATGTGAGGTGCCGTTGTGTAGGTCTCGTCGAGACAAACACGGAGATATGCGACACTTGGGGGTCACGTGTCGGGTTTGAGTGTGACACCCGACACTGGGGGTGAAAAGTCCGTGATGTGAGGTACGCTGGACATGAAGGTAAGTCCGTCATTTTTTCATCAAAGTCCGTCATGTGAGGTGCCGTTGTGTAGGTCTCGTCGAGACAAACACGGAGATATGCGACACTTGGGGGTCACGTGTCGGGTTTGAGTGTGACACCCGACACTGGGGGTGAAAAGTCCGTGATGTGAGGTACGCTGGACATGAAGGTAAGTCCGTCATTTTTTCATCAAAGTCCGTCATGTGAGGTGCCGTTGTGTAGGTCTCGTCGAGACAAACACGGAGATATGCGACACTTGGGGGTCACGTGTCGGGTTTGAGTGTGACACCCGACACTGGGGGTGAAAAGTCCGTGATGTGAGGTACGCTGGACATGAAGGTAAGTCCGTCATTTTTTCATCAAAGTCCGTCATGTGAGGTGCCGTTGTGTAGGTCTCGTCGAGACAAACACGGAGATATGCGACACTTGGGGGTCACGTGTCGGGTTTGAGTGTGACACCCGACACTGGGGGTGAAAAGTCCGTGATGTGAGGTACGCTGGACATGAAGGTAAGTCCGTCATTTTTTCATCAAAGTCCGTCATGTGAGGTGCCGTTGTGTAGGTCTCGTCGAGACAAACACGGAGATATGCGACACTTGGGGGTCACGTGTCGGGTTTGAGTGTGACACCCGACACTGGGGGTGAAAAGTCCGTGATGTGAGGTACGCTGGACATGAAGGTAAGTCCGTCATTTTTTCATCAAAGTCCGTCATGTGAGGTGCCGTTGTGTAGGTCTCGTCGAGACAAACACGGAGATATGCGACACTTGGGGTCACGTGTCGGGTTTGAGTGTGACACCCGACACTGGGGGTGAAAAGTCCGTGATGTGAGGTACGCTGGACATGAAGGTAAGTCCGTCATTTTTTCATCAAAGTCCGTCATGTGAGGTGCCGTTGTGTAGGTCTCGTCGAGACAAACACGGAGATATGCGACACTTGGGGGTCACGTGTCGGGTTTGAGTGTGACACCCGACACTGGGGGTGAAAAAGTCCGTGATGTGAGGTACGCTGGACATGAAGGTAAGTCCGTCATTTTTTCATCAAAGTCCGTCATGTGAGGTGCCGTTGTGTAGGTCTCGTCGAGACAAACACGGAGATATGCGACACTTGGGGGTCACGTGTCGGGTTTGAGTGTGACACCCGACACTGGGGGTGAAAAGTCCGTCATGTGAGGTACGCTGAACATGAAGGTAAGTCCGTCATTTTTTCATCAAAGTCCGTCATGTGAGGTGCCGTTGTGTAGGTCTCGTCGAGACAAACACGGAGATATGCGACACTTGGGGTCACGTGTCGGGTTTGAGTGTGACACCCGACACTGGGGGTGAAAAGTCCGTGATGTGAGGTACGCTGGACATGAAGGTAAGTCCGTCATTTTTTCATCAAAGTCCGTCATGTGAGGTGCCGTTGTGTAGGTCTCGTCGAGACAAACACGGAGATATGCGACACTTGGGGTCACGTGTCGGGTTTGAGTGTGACACCCGACACTGGGGGTGAAAAGTCCGTGATGTGAGGTACGCTGGACATGAAGGTAAGTCCGTCATTTTTTCATCAAAGTCCGTCATGTGAGGTGCCGTTGTGTAGGTCTCGTCGAGACAAACACGGAGATATGCGACACTTGGGGTCACGTGTCGGGTTTGAGTGTGACACCCGACACTGGGGGTGAAAAGTCCGTGATGTGAGGTACGCTGGACATGAAGGTAAGTCCGTCATTTTTTCATCAAAGTCCGTCATGTGAGGTGCCGTTGTGTAGGTCTCGTCGAGACAAACACGGAGATATGCGACACTTGGGGGTCACGTGTCGGGTTTGAGTGTGACACCCGACACTGGGGGTGAAAAGTCCGTGATGTGAGGTACGCTGGACATGAAGGTAAGTCCGTCATTTTTTCATCAAAGTCCGTCATGTGAGGTGCCGTTGTGTAGGTCTCGTCGAGACAAACACGGAGATATGCGACACTTGGGGGTCACGTGTCGGGTTTGAGTGTGACACCCGACACTGGGGGTGAAAAGTCCGTGATGTGAGGTACGCTGGACATGAAGGTAAGTCCGTCATTTTTTCATCAAAGTCCGTCATGTGAGGTGCCGTTGTGTAGGTCTCGTCGAGACAAACACGGAGATATGCGACACTTGGGGGTCACGTGTCGGGTTTGAGTGTGACACCCGACACTGGGGGTGAAAAGTCCGTGATGTGAGGTACG
>JAFMSR010002576.1:0-22840 GCA_022818135.1 Saxidomus purpurata
TTAAAATTTCCTCCTAAACTACAGGGCCGATTTCAATCAAACCATGTTAGTTCAAACAATGACCCTAGCGCCAATATTGGCCCTACACGTACAGTCACTAGACACTTTTTTTTCTAAGACTTGTATAGAAGAAACATTAAAAAAACTGCTTCTCTGAAAACATTGATTGGATTTTAAAATAATGAAATAGGAATGCTCCTGTGGTGACTCTCTACTAAAACTTATCAAGCTGTGCTGATTCATAAAAATACCTTGCCTTTGGGGTGGGGGGGGGACATGTCCTTATAAATTTTTAGCTCGACTTTTCAAAGAAAAGGCTAGCTATCGTACTCGCCTCAACGTCTGTGTCACACCTTGGTTAAGTTTCATACCACCCTACTTTATTTCAAACCATAAAAGGTATTCATTGAAACTTAACATACTTGTTTACCATCATAACCTCCATCAACAGACAAGAGTACATAACTATGTCAAGGTTTTTTATAAGAATTATGGCCCTTTTTTGACTTTGACATTTTTGCATTGATCTTGGTTAAGATTTTCGTACCACCCCACTTTATCTCAAAACCATAACAGACATTCCTTTGAAACTTACCATGCTTACTTACCATCATTACCTCCAATAACAGACAGGAGAACATAACTATGTGAAGGTTTTTGTCAGAATTATACCCCTAATACATTGCATATGGGTAAAGTCCACTTATTGACTTAACCCTTTGAGATGAAACTTTGAGTACTTGTTTGCATTATTACCCCCATCTGAAAACAAGAGAATGTAACTCTGTCAAGGATTTTGTTTTAAATTTAGGCCTTTTATTGATTTAGAATCTCGGTTAAGTTTTTTGTATCAGTCCACTTTTTGACTAATCTGAGATATTATTTTGAAAGTTTGAATACTTATGAACCATTATGACACCTATCTGTAAGCAAGAGAAGATAACTCTCTGAAAATGTTTCTTGATTTGTACTAAGAAATTCCTAGTTAAAGCATATATGATATTAACCACTTGAGGTATTAATTTATAACTTTCTGTAGTATTCAGGGATATCAAACAATTAAGTTTAATAACTTTTGATTTAATATCTTGCTACTTGTGCCCATTGTTTATACAGATCATTGGGTTTTTCTACTTGTTCCATTGAAAAGAACTGAAAGAAGTTGAGTGTGCTGTTTTACTGACAGCTGCTCTTGTTGTCTAGCTGTCGTACTGATAGCTCTTGTTGTCTATACAGTTAAATTTAAAAGTATTCTCTTTGAAAACCATCAGTCACATTTTGAAAGAATGTCACAAGAATGGTTTTAGCTCAACCTTTCGAAGGAAATAGGAGCTATCCAACTCGCCTCAAGGCGTCTCATCTTGGTTAAGTATTCTGTACCACCCCATATTTTTTCAAAAACCATTGCAACTTACAATGCTTATTTACCATCCATCAACAGACAAGAGTACATAACCCAGTCAAGGTTTTTGTCAGAATATTGCCGTTTTTCAACATGTACAGTGAATCTGGGTAAAATCCACTTATTCACTTAACCCTCTGAGATACTGCTGTGACAGTAAGATTTCTTGTTTGCATTATGACTACCATCTGTAGGCAGGAGAAAGTAGCTCTGTCAAGGACCAAAAAAAAAAAATCTCAGTTAAGTTTTTCATACCAGTTTTTAGGTTGATTATACGAAGAATTAAGGAGAGCTATTACAGTCAATTGTGCGTCTGTTTGGTTGCAGCTTTGGCTAAAGTTTTGCATGTAAGATACTATCGTGGACATATCTCAGTAATCACTTACAATAATATTGATATGAAACTGCATTAAAGTCTTAGAGAACATTGAGGTTGAGTGTAGTGATCAAAAATCATAACTTTATATTGACCTCCCTTTGTTGTATGACATTATCCAGTACATAATGCCAAAACCATGAAACAGATTTTCTTGATAATAGACATAGTGATAGAAGGTATTTAGGTGAAGTGCAGTGTCTAATAATGTTAACTATACCTTGTCTCCTTTTGTATGATCTTATCATGCAAAATTATGCTTGTAGGGAATATTAAGCTCAAACACTGTTCAACAGATATACTTTATGATTAGTACATTTGCACAATGAAAGAGAATATTGAGAGGTATCGCACTGTTCAAGATTCATAACTTTGCCCATTATTTCATAAGGGCCTATGATTGAATTATGTTCCATTATCATTTTTAAAGGCCTGAAAGGACATATTATGTTGTAGCACTGGTTGTCCATTGTCTAGTAACAATTTATATCCAGAGCCATTACTACCACATTAGTAATGCAATTTCAATAAAAAAATTTAGAAATGTTTTTAATTACCTAGAGTTGATGCCTCCCCCCTTGTAAATGTTGTATTATGGTACGCAGCAGTATGCAAGAAATATGCACATATTTTATTTTCAATGAAATTTTGACTGCATGTAAATGTAAACATGGAATAAATTATTTTAAAAAGCATTGTTTGTTAGCTTGCATGGTTTCTGCTAATCTTTATAAAATCATATGATTGTAAGACTTTTAAATGCTTGCCTTTACCATTTATGTTTTATGCAGAATGATCTACTCTAAAAGTGGTAGTCCTGGGACACTAACTTTAAGCTCACCTGAGCCACTGGTTTAAGGTGAACTTTTTGGATCAGTGAATGTCTGTCATCTGAACAAAGGCAATTTGTTAAAAAGTTTGACATATTTCAAACAGTATTGAGTACACAGCAATGCAAGAGTTAATATTTAAATGTTTGGTGACTCTGACCTTGATGTGTAGGGCAAGTGCTCGGCCGACTGATACAGGGCCATTATATAAATCATTCAAAGGGTTAAGGAGATAAAGTCTTGTGACCTTTGACCCCTACAATATGACCTTGACCATACCTATCTCCAAGAGGTAACATCAAGAGTTTAGGAAATACAGTCTTCTGCAACCTTGACCTAGAGCTGCAGGACTGTACATGGTTTCTGCACATCATCATGATAAGATGAACATTAAAAATTTTGTTCCAAGTCTCCTTAAAATCCTTTTGAATTAACCTTCATGATAATCATTCAAGGGGTATAGAAGATATAGAGTGCACACAAATAAAACCAATGACCCCTCAGTGTCAAACCTTGGACAAGCAGAGTGGGGACATGGTTCCTGCATGGGGTCTTGATGAGATGAAAATTTGACCCATCTTTCATGAAAATCCTTTAAGGCGTTCAATAGATACTGAGCGGACACAAAAACCAATGACCCTTATATGTGTCAGAGTTGGAATATCGGGGTTCAGAATACTGAGAAACAATAAGCAACAAATTGACAAATCAAGCACCTAAAATTTTATCACTTTCACTTACAGCTTACTAACAAGTTGAAAATTTTCACAACTTACTTCACAAGTAAACCAGAGGGCCATGATGGCCCTGCATCACTCACTGGAGTACAATGATCAGTATTTTACCTGACGCCCGTTTTTTACTCCATTGCTAGGTGTCAGATGTGGCCTCGAATGGTTCTTCTTTGATTTGGACTGATTTCCTAGTTTTTGACCTAACATGATTCAGTTAGCAGGTGGTTGGGACGACCATTGCTCTGTTCCATAACAACGCCAACACGCCAACATCTATTTTTCAGCATGATAATGTAAGGATCATCTACATGTTACAGGGAACCTTCTGAGCAAGTTTAATGAAAGTTGAAAGAAAACTGTATAGCCTGAAAATGAATGCAGACAGACAGACAAAGCGGCAACTATATACTCCCCACTTCTGGAAGCAAAAACAAGAGGGTCATGATTATATCGCTCACCTGAGTACCAGTGCATTGTGGAAAGAAGTCACTTGTTGCTAAGAAAGTCAATGGTTGCTAGGGGAAGTCAGTGGTTGCTAAGAAAGTGTGAAGCTAGTTTCTCTAACTATGTAAAAGCAAGGGACAACCCACCACCCAACATGGTAAATTTTAAGTCCAGGGGCATGATTTTAATGAAGATAATCCACTACACAATGTAACTAAGCAAACATCAAAGCCATAGGCCTTTTGGTTTTAGAAAATATGAATTTTAAAATTTTTATAATACCAAGTGACCCCCCAGGCAGGGTAAATTTTGACCCCTGGGGAATGATTTGAACAAACTTTGAAGAGTACACTAGACACCGTTACACCCTACTAAATATTTAAGCTGTAGACTTGGTGGTTCACTACATACCAAGTGTTTTCCTGTACTATGTAAAACAAATGCCCCCATGGGTGGGGCCCACGACATTGACCCTAGGGACATGATTTGAACAAAATTGGTAGAGGTGTACTAGAAAATGCCATATACTAAATATTTAAGCTTTAGGCCTTGTTTTTTAAACATTTTCCTAAAGAAATTTACCTTGTGTAAATTCAAGTGACCCCATTTGCAGGCTAAATTTTGACTCTGGGGTCATGATTAGAATTAACTTGACAGAGGTCCTATAGGCAATGCTACATGCCAAATATCTAAGCTCAAGGTCTTGTGGTTTCAGAGAAGATGTTTTTTAATTGTTTTTCCTATACAATAAGCACAAGTAAAATCAAGCGACACTTCGGGTGGTGTCAATTTTGACCAGGGGGTCATTATTAGAACAATTTTGAGATGTCCACTAGGCAATGCTACATGCTAAATATCTAAGCTCTACGCCTTCTGGTTTCAGAGATGATTTCCTTTTTGTGTTAACGATACATAGGGATCACTTTGTATGTCCATCACATGAACTTAAAGTTGGCTGTTACTTTGCCAATTCTTAATCAAACTTTCATGTTGTATTGCTTGTGACAAAATGGTCGCGATGTTGCCAAATTTTATAGGTGGTCATATTTATGCCCCTTTTTGTACTGTCACAAAATTATTGGTTATTCAGACAAAGCTTACGAGGGCGACATGTGTTCTACTGAACACCCATCTAGTTGTTGCCTTAGCAAAAATGTTGATGGACGAGGAACAGATGGACGACAGACAGTGGATGATGGGAAAAGCTCATCAAGGCACAAAATGCCAGGTGAGCTAAAAAAGGGGGCAACAATGTATCAAATATTGTTGCATTGCAAATGTCCAAATACAAAACTGTAGTATGCAGGACTAGTATAAGTTCTAATCAAATAAAATTTACTGATAGTTTATTATACTACTGATGGTTTTACCTTTCGTAAGACTGGAAGAAACTTCTGGTATATATAGCCAAAAGATTTATTCAGTTTGCTGATCAATTTATTTCTATCCAAATTGTATGTACAGAGTGCATCGACAGAAAATATATGCAGCAATGTCTTATACTGAGAAACAAAACATTTAGAAGTAACAATATATATACAAGAGGGCCATGAATGCCCTAGATCACTCACAAGAGTACCACTGCTTTTCAATACATTTTTTTTATTTTTAGCTCATGCATCCATGATGTGAAGTGGAGCAGAATGGTTAGCACAATTTTAAATGTCATCTCCTATGCTGTCAATTTTGGCCCAGTTGTTAAGCTGTTGTTTACAGATTATTCTATTTATAGCTTTACTGGCCATTATGTGCAGTGGAGCAGAACAGTTTGAGCAATTTCTGAAGAGGACCATTTAAGGATCATTACTGTGAAGTTACCGATCAGTTAAAAATTGACCCAGTGGTCCATAACTAACACCAAATCAAATTTTATTTCAATTCTGAATTGTAACAAGGAAATAGTTTGAAACTGGCTTCTAAAACTTGACAAAAGCCGTGCAGTAGTTCCCTGTTAGAAATACTGCTGCAGAAAAAAACGAGTAAATGTTTGTGTATTTCCTTAGATTGACCTGGGTGGTCTTTTTGTCCTCCTTTCACTTCATTGAATGATGTAAACAGTCAGAGATACACTTTGCACATCATTGGAAGTAAATATCTTAAATTATACTTTATAATAGGCATGCTTATTTATTTACAACCTCTTTACAACTTTTCTCTGGGAGACTTCTGGAAAATTACTAAGATCTCTGAAAACTGGAAAACCTTCTTTCATTTTTGAAATGGCAGAATATAATTTAATAATTCTCTTGTTAAATTCAAATTTTCAACACAATATGGTCACATTCGGTGCAGTATGTCATATTTTTCCTTCTGAGAAGACACCTGTTACAATTCCAGATTTAAAAGAAAATTCGATTTGGTGTAAGTAATGGACCTTTAAAGACTTTTCTATTTTTAGCTCTGGCAGCCATCTTTTGCATCACAACAGAACAGTTTGAGCAATTTTTATAGATGGTTAGGAGAATGATGTTGTTTAAAGATTTTCTATATTTAGCTTTGGTTGCCATCTTGGTTAGTCACCCAATAACATTTATGTGAATTTATTTCAAAATCAGACCAGTCATTTTCGAGATTCATTTAAAGCCCTTTCTATTTTTAGCCCTGAGTGTGACCTGACTCACTGACCTCAGAAACAATAGGGCTCACCTACATCTTGCAAAGAACGCTCTGAGTAAGTTTGATGAAAGTTAAAAAGAAATCTGTGACCTGTACAGCCTTATTTAGGAAACACATTCAGAGGCCACTGTCACCATGACCTTTAACCCCTGAAACAATAGAGATCATTAACATGTTGCAGGGAACCTTCTGAGAAAGTTTGCTGAAGGTTGAATGAAAACTGTGACCTGAAAGGTGTTATCATGGAATTGCTATTGGAGGTAACTGTGACTTTGACCTTTGACCCAGACTATACAGATTATTTACATGTTGCAGGGAATTTGATGAAAATGGTGACCTGTAGTGTTATTAAGAAATTGCTAACGAAGGTCACTGCCACCCTGACCTTTGACCCACTGACTCTAAAAACAAAAGGGAACATCTACAAGTTGAAAGGATCCTTATCAGCAAGTTCCACCAAAGTCAAATGAAACTTGCGACCTATAGAGTGTTATATAGGAAAAGTTTTGGGACAGATGTACAGACACCCCAAGTTTGGTATTGAAACTGCACGACACATGACGACAGACAACATGTAGTCACAAAAGTTTACCCTTGGGAGAGCTAAGAATATTGACACCAATTACTGTTGAAGTAGTATTGAAATAGTATTTTCAGCAATATGAACAGTATTGCAATAGTCATATTTGGCATCATTAGTTACCCCTAGTGAATATTAATATCCAACATATCAATGGAGAATATTCCAATTATCTTGACAAATGATGGTAAATAAGTATTGTTCTTTCAAAGCAATATCTGTAACGGTTTTGTAAAAATTTGGGTGGTACGGAAAACTTAACTAATGTATTTATTTGGCCCATAAATCTGACAAAAAAATGCTTCACTGAGTTATGAACTCTTGCCTGTTGATGGAGATAATGATGGTAAATAGTATTGTAAGTTTCAAAGCAATATCTGTTAAATAGTTTTTAAAACAAGAAGGCCAAGATTGCCCTTTATCACTTACCTGGCTACCATTGGCTATAATACAAGGTCAACAATAGCAGAAATGGATCAATTTTTACAGGTGGTCCTGATTTGAACAATCTTGATAGAGGTCCACAATGTTACATACTCAATATCTAAGCTCTAGGTCTTGTGGTTTCAGTGAAGAAGATTTTAGAAGTTTTTCCTAAATAAGCATAAGTAAAAGCAAGTGACCCCCGGGCAGGATCAATTTTGCCCTGGTGGTCAAAATTTGAACAATCTTGTTATCGGTCAACTAGACAATGATGCACGCCAAATCTCTAAGCCCTAGACCTTCCAGTTTTTGAAAAGATTTTTTAATAGTTTTCCTTTTCGTTGCCATGGCATGGAGTTCTAAATGGAATGGAATTATCTTAACAACTTTGATAGAGCTCCGTGCAAGGAACATACCTGCCAAGTTTCATCAACATCGTCCCAGTAGTTCAGAGGAGATGTTGTTTTAAGTAAAAAGTGAATGATCGTACACCAGACCATAAGGGATCCTAATAGCTCACCCTGGCACTTTGTGCCAGATGAGCTTAAAAGTGGATGATACAGAAAACTTAACCATGGTGTGACACCAACACAGATTCCTAGGGGTGTAAGATAGCTCCACTTTTCTTTGAAAACTTGGGCTAAAATCAAACTGTTTTCCATTGTTACTTTGGTGCTTCCATTTTTAAACCATTCAGGTAAGTGCATACTGTTCTGCCAATTATTTCATATGATACATGCCTCTATAAAACACTGACATATTGTCCTATTTTCACTGTTTAAGTTTGGCTAGCTGCCATTGTATTGTATGTTATCTGTATGGATTTCCTTTCCAGCAATCCAGCAGTTTATGTGCCTGTACGCATGGGTGGTGAGACCAGAATCACTCCATCTCCTCTCACAAACAACATTGGGATGTTTCTTTTTGTGGACTGTAAGAGAAGAAAGTAAGCAGGAAATAACTTATTGCATGTGTTTGCTTTTGCCACATTTGTTTCACTTACAAAAAACTTGTAGAACAGATAGTAACATTCTTACCATAAACAGTATTTTAAAGTACGGCAAGATTATCTTGTATCACTCACCTAGCTACCATTGGCTATAATACAAGGTCAATAAGCTAAAAAGCTGACATGACAAACCTTGTTTATCTCTTCGGTTCAAGTGAGCTTAAAAGCTGACATGACAAACCTTGTATATTTCTTCGGTTCAAGTGAGCTAAAAAGCTCTCAGTCACATGACAAACCTTGTATACCTCTTTGGTTTGTGTAGCTAAAAAGCTGACATGACAAACCTTGTAAATCTATTTCGTTCAAGTGAGCTAAACAGCAAACATAACAAACCTTGTGTATCTCTTTGGTTCAAGTGAGCTAAAAAGCTCACCTGACAAACCTGGTAAATCTCTTAGGTTCAAGTGAGCTAAACAGCTAACATAACAAATCTTGAATATCTCTTTGGTTCAAGTGAGCTTAAAAGCTGACATGACAAACCTTGTAAATATCTATGGTCCAAGTGAGCTAAACAATTATCATGACAAACCATGTATATTTCATTGGTTCAAAAGAACTAACCAGCTAACATGTCAACCTTGTATATTGAGCTAACCAGCTAACATGACAAACCTTGTATATTTCTTCATATGTCTCCTCATCAATCTCCACAGTTGTAACTGTCTCCTCGACATCTCCCATTATCATGTTCAAATGTTGATCATATGCCTGCAATAGGTGCAATTTGAGGTTACTGTCTTGAAAAGTTTGTTACCCAAAATGTATGCAACTAAGGCATTATTCATACATTATGTATTTAAGTATTAACCATGTAAAATGTGGCAAATTTTAAATAAAAACCTACTATTTAAAACTAGAGCTATCACTAAATGCAATTAATACCCCCAAAAGACTGCTTTATAAACTGAGGAAGTTCGTAGTAACAGAATACCTTGCAAACAAACTAAAAAGAGATATTGATTTTGGCAAAAACTCTGTAATTTGTCAAGATAGAGTTATGGTTCTTGTACACTGCACTTCCTCTCAATGTGCTTGACCATTGTATGAAGTGGTATTGAATTCCTACCAATAGTTTTCGAATTATGCTCCGGACAAGTAAAAGTAACAAAGGGCAATAACTCTGAAATGAGTCAAGATAGTTATTGTTCTTTTTCACCGCACTTCCTCTTATTGTGCTTGACCATTGTATGAAGTTGTATTGAATTCCAACCAGTAGTTTTCGAATAATGATCTGGACAAGGAAAAGTAACAAAGAGCAATAACTCTGTAATTAGTCAAGATGAAGTTATGGTTCCTGTGCACTGCACTTCCTCTCAATGTGTTTGACCATTGTATGATGTTGTATTGTATTACAACCTGTAGTTTTCGAATTATGCTCCGGACAAGTAAAAGTAACAAAGGGCAATAACTCTGTAATGAGTCAAGATAGAGTTATGGTTCCTGTGCACTGCACTTCCTCTCAATGTACTTGACCATTGTATGAGGTTGTACTGAATTCCAACCAGTAGTTTTCAAGTTATGCTCCGGACAAGGAAAAGTAACAAAGGGCAATAACTCAGTAAATACTCAAGATAGAGTTATGGTTCTTGTACACTGCACTTCTCCTGATAGTGCTTGATCATTGTATGAAATTGTATTGAATTTCAACTAGTAGTTTTCAAGTTATGCTCTGAACAAGAAAAAGTAACAAAGGGCAATAACTCTGTAATTAGTCAAGATGGAGTTATAGTTCTTGTGCACTGCACTTCCTCTCAATGTGCTTGACCATTGTATGAAGTTGTATTGAATTCCAACTAGTAGTTTTCAACTTATGCTCCGGACAAGGAAAATGCAACAGACCGCCCGACCGACCGACCAACCACCAGGTGACTCCTATATACCCCCCTAAACTTCGTTTTGGGGGTATAAAGAGATATTTGTGAAACACTTGTTACAGCTGCCTCTCCAAAATAACTGCAATGCAAGAAAGTGTGGATGCTAAAACTGTTATATTAGCATTACATACACCATGTAGTAAAAAAAAATTTTAACAAGGAGTCACCTGTCTCCTTGTTTTAGTAGGCAATTTTGAAAACGACCCCTGACAGTTTGAACAGTTCCGAGGAGAATTGTTCTGAGGAAAATTGTTAATATGCAGCCTATCTTTAGATTGGCGATCTCGTGATCAAAACTTCCATATTTCATTCACAACATGTCCATTCATAAAATCTGAATGGTGCAAACCGATGAAAAATCGTAAGAGAACACTGAATATTTAGTGTAGCCTACTTAAGTTTCAAAGTATTATAGGCTCTAAGAATAAGCCTTGGTTTAATATTAAGCTTTTCAAAGGATTTCTTGACACTATCTGGAAGTGCATTTATATATGAGAGAAAGAGGCATGGACCTAACACCAGAACATTGAGGACTCCAGAAAGGGTGGATTGAATGTCCGTATTTTCCCCTTCAACAACTTGCTCGGATCTTGACTAGTTTGTGACCTCAATATTTATATCAAGTCTGTATGAGGTTCATGATGGTCCACTTCATAACTAGAACTGTCACAAGAGTGACGAATTATACCCCCACAATACAACACAATCACAGAAGTATGGCAACCATAAGAAAGGAATGGCCACAAGGACATAGATTTGAGTTATTATAGTTGAGTTATCATCCAGAAACTGTTTTACATTACAGTTCAGTCATTGTGACCTTGACCTTTGACCTACTGACCCCAAAGTCGAACTTGACCTGTATTTGATGATGTTACAGCTGTGTACCGAAAATTATTTAAATCGGTCAAGCCTTTCATGAGTTACCATCCGGAAACTGTTTTACAGTTTAGAGTCACTGTGACCTTGACCTTTGACCTACTGACCCCAAAGTCGAACTTGACCTGTATTTCATAAAGTTGCATGTGTGTACCAAAAATTATTTAAATCTGTCAAGCCTTTCATAAGTTATCATCCGGAAACTGTTTTACAGTTCAGAGTCACTGTGACTTTGACCTTTGACCTACTGACCCCAAAGTTGAACTTGACCTGTATTTCATGAAGTTGCACGTGTGTACCAAAAATTATTCAAAAGGGTGAAGTCGTTCATGAGTTATCATCCGGAAACCATGAAAACCAACAGACTGACCGACAAACAAACCAACAAGCTCACTCCTATATATCCCCCCCAAACTTCATTTTGTGGGGGTATAAAAAGTCTTACTGAAGTTCATGACTATGTCTGCCTGTTGACCTTGTCCTAGAATATCATGGACCTCTGGGGTCAAACTGACTAGCAGGGATTAACAGCTGTGTTTTGACCTGAAGCCATGTTGATATGGGCTCAGACTGTTGCATTTTATTTTGTTTTATCATAGAACAAATGTAGAATGACTAGTTTCATTTTAAAGTATGTTCCATTAATTTTGATGTCATGCATGTGAATGAAATGGGTCTATAATTACTTGGTTTACTTTTGGCTCCCTTTTTTGACCACTGGAGCAATTACAGCTTGCCTCCAGCCATTTGGGACAATACCTATCTTATGGGATATCTGGAAAATATGAGTGAGTAATTTTGGGTGTGACTTCTTTGTTGAGCTCCTTTAGTAGCCTATTATGAGATTTGATTCAGACCAGAAGCTTTATTTGGGTTGAGACCTCTAAAAAGTTTGTTCACACCATCTTCAGTTATAGTGCCTGTATGCATATTTGGGGGATTCTGTGAGATAAGCTTTTGTGGCCTAAAGAAAACAGATTCAAATTGAAAATTTAAGATTGCAACAGGATCAGTGTCTGACCATCATGTTTTAAAGGGGCCGCACCACAACTGTTTTACTTTTTACATAAACCAGAGAGTTGTGGTGTGGCCCCTTTAAAACATGAAGGTCAAATATTTACTGATCCTATTTTGTATACATGTATAATAAAAGGAGACTGAATATAAAAACTATCTAGATGAGTTAATAAGTACATAGAATCAGACAAATTCATACATGTAATCTTCCTCGAAGCTCCCTGTCATTCCTCATCTTCACATAGATTCTTTCATCTAAACTTAAGCGAATCAGATCTAATGGCTCTTCAACAGTCTGTGCTGGCACTTGCTAAAAAAACAATAACACATGACTGAGGGACTAAATATTAAAATAAACAAGAGCCATGTTACACATGGTTAATCCCCCGCCAGGAAAAAGTTACCTGAAGGTTGTACTTTCGTACATTTTACTTGGTGAGAGGAAATCCTTAAAAAGCCGTATAGTTATGGTCATGATGAGTACAGTTTTCAAGAAAGTGGAAAAAAAATAAGGCAATGAAGAGAAGGTTTGCAAAATTATATTAATTTCATTATCAGTATAGGTATGATACTTTTCTATTTGACTAAAAGTAGACAAGGTAGAGTTATTGTTCTTGCACATGCACTTCCTACCAATGTGCTTTGTCAGTGTATTAAGTTTGAAGAAAATCCCTCAAGTACTTTTGGAGTTATGCTCCGGACAAAGTTTTTCAAGTAAATCTGATAAAGGGGAATAACTCTAAAAGTAGGCAAGGTAGAGTTATTGTTCTTACACACTGCACTTCCTACCAATGTGCTATGTCAGTGTATTAAGTTTGAAGAAAATCCCTCAAGTACTTTTGGAGTTATGCTCTGGACAAAACTTTTAAAGTAAATCTGATAAAGAGGAATAACTCTAAAAGTAGGCAAGGTAGAGTTATTGTTCTTGCACACTGCACTTCCTACCAATGTGCTATGTCAGTGTATTAAGTTTGAAGAAAATCCCTCAAGTACTTTTGGAGTTATGCTTCGGACAAGTAAATCTGATAAAGGGGAATAACTCTAAAAGTAGGCAAGGTAGAGTTATTGTTCTTGCACACTGCACTTCCTACCAATGTGCTATGTCAGTGTATTAAGTTTGAAGAAAATCCCAAGTACTTTTGGAGTTATGCTTCGGACAAGTAAATCTGATAAAGGGGAATAACTCTAAAAGTAGGCAAGGTAGAGTTATTGTTCTTGCACACTGCACTTCCTACCAATGTGCTATGTCAGTGTATTAAGTTTGAAGTAAATCCCTCAAGTACTTTTGGAGTTATGCTCTGGACAAAACTTTTTAAGTAAATCTGATAAAGGGGAATAACTCTAAAAGTAGGCAAGGTAGAGTTATTGTTCTTGCACACTGCACTTCCTACCAATGTGCTATGTCAGTGTATGAAGTTTGAAGAAAATCCCTCAAGTACTTTTGGAGTTATGCTCCGGACAAGTAAATCTGATAAAGGGGAATAACTCTAAAAGTAGGCAAGGTATAGTTATTGTTCTTGCACACTGCATTTCCTACCAACGTGCTATGTCAGTGTATTAAGTTTGAAAAAATCCCTCAAGTACTTTTGGAGTTATGCTTTGGACAAGTAAATCTGATAAAGGAGAATAACTCTAAAAGTAGGCAAGGTAGAGTTATTGTTCTTGCACACTGCACTTCCTACCAATGTGCTATGTCAGTGTATTAAGTTTGAAGTAAATCCCTCAAGTACTTTTGGAGTTATGCTCCGGACAAAGTTTTTCAAGTAAATCTGATAAAGGGGAATAACTCTAAAAGTAGGCAAGGTAGAGTTATTGTTCTTACACACTGCACTTCCTACCAATGTGCTATGTCAGTGTATTAAGTTTGAAGAAAATCCCTCAAGTACTTTTGGAGTTATGCTCTGGACAAAACTTTTAACGTAAATCTGATAAAGAGGAATAACTCTAAAAGTAGGCAAGGTAGAGTTATTGTTCTTGCACACTGCACTTCCTACCAATGTGCTATGTCAGTGTATTAAGTTTGAAGAAAATCCCTCAAGTACTTTTGGAGTTATGCTTCGGACAAGTAAATCTGATAAAGGGGAATAACTCTAAAAGTAGGCAAGGTAGAGTTATTGTTCTTGCACACTGCACTTCCTACTAATGTGCTATGTCAGTGTATTAAGTTTGAAGTAAATCCCTCAAGTACTTTTGGAGTTATGCTCTGGACAAAACTTTTAAAGTAAATCTGATAAAGAGGAATAACTCTAAAAGTAGGCAAGGTAGAGTTATTGTTCTTGCACACTGCACTTCCTACCAATGTGCTATGTCAGTGTATTAAGTTTGAAGAAAATCCCTCAAGTACTTTTGGAGTTATGCTTCGGACAAGTAAATCTGATAAAGGGGAATAACTCTAAAAGTAGGCAAGGTAGAGTTATTGTTCTTGCACACTGCACTTCCTACTAATGTGCTATGTCAGTGTATTAAGTTTGAAGTAAATCCCTCAAGTACTTTTGGAGTTATGCTCTGGACAAAACTTTTAAAGTAAATCTGATAAAGGGGAATAACTCTAAAAGTAGGCAAGGTAGAGTTATTGTTCTTGCACACTGCACTTCCTACCAATGTGCTATGTCAGTGTATGAAGTTTGAAGAAAATCCCTCAAGTACTTTTGGAGTTATGCTCCGGACAAGTAAATCTGATAAAGGGGAATAACTCTAAAAGAAGGCAAGGTAGAGTTATTGTTCTTGCACACTGCACTTCCTACCAATGTGCTATGTCAGTGTATTAAGTTTGAAGTAAGTCCCTCAAGTACTTTTGGAGTTATGCTCCGGACAAGTAAATCTGATAAAGGGGAATAACTCTAAAAGTAGGCAAGGTAGAGTTATTGTTCTTGCACACTGCACTTCCTACCAATGTGCTATGTCAGTGTATTAAGTTTGAAGTAAATCCCTCAAGTACTTTTGGAGTTATGCTCTAGACAAAACTTCTAGAGTAAATCTGATAAAGGGGAATAACTCTAAAAGTAGGCAAGGTAGAGTTATTGTTCTTGCACACTGCACTTGCTACCAATGTGCTATGTCAGTGTATGAAGTTTGAAGAAAATCCCTCAAGTACTTTTGGAGTTATGCTCCGGACAAGTAAATCTGATAAAGGGGAATAACTCTAAAAGTAGGCAAGGTAGAGTTATTGTTCTTGCACACTGCACTTCTTACCAATGTGCTATGTCAGTGTATTAAGTTTGAAGTAAGTCCCTCAAGTACTTTTGGAGTTATGCTCCGGACAAGTAAATCTGATAAAGGGGAATAACTCTAAAAGTAGGCAAGGTAGAGTTATTGTTCTTGCACACTGCACTTCCTACCAATGTGCTATGTCAGTGTATTAAGTTTGAAGTAAATCCCTCAAGTACTTTTGGAGTTATGCTCTAGACAAAACTTCTAGAGTAAATCTGATAAAGGGGAATAACTCTAAAAGTAGGCAAGGTAGAGTTATTGTTCTTGCACACTGCACTTCCTACCAATGTGCTATGTCAGTGTATTAAGTTTGAAGAAAATCCCTCAAGTACTTTTGGAGTTATGCTCCGGACAAAGTTTTTCAAGTAAATCTGATAAAAGGGGAATAACTCTAAAAGTAGGCAAGGTAGAGTTATTGTTCTTACACACTGCACTTCCTCCCAATGTGCTCTGTCAGTGTATGAAGTTTGAAGAAAATCGCTCAAGTACTTTTGGAGTTATGCTCCGGACAAAATTGGGACGGACGGACGGACGAAGAGCATTTCTAATATCCCCTTCGCCTTCGGCTGGGGGATAAACAAGCAAATTCAGTGAATTGGCATATCTGACATGTTTTCATGTTTGCACATAGTGTATCGATGTGTGAACAACAAGAATCAGCAAGAAGTTTTATTGGTTCGCACATTAAACTCAGAGGAAAGCATGGTCGGGATATTTATTGGGTACTGAAGTTCTAAAAATGGCGGATTTGGCTTTCTTTCACTGCATATACTTTAAAAACGCACGATCACTGGCATTATTCTTACAAATTACAATGGTAATGTGACATAAAGTAGTCGGAAGTTAACACTAAACAGTTGTCAAAATGTGCTACATTAACCGTACATGCAAATATTGTGCATACATTGTGCGCTCCGTGTGACACCTGTTACATTCCGACTACTGTATCAGTGAAAAGAATGGTAGAGGCACATGCTCTGCAAATACAAAACAAAAAGTCTGATTGGCAGTGGTTCTTGTTATACGAGGTTTCCAGCAGGGAAATTTTTAACTTGTCGAATTCTAAAGATGGTCAAATTCCCCATTCCCTCGAGCTACCCTACTTGGATGTGCGAAGCCGAAAGTCACTGCCATACAGATTCAGGTGTCAAAATATTCTCAGTGTCAACGTCAGCATGTCTGTTCACCATGATTTTATTTTTGTCATGGTGACTGGGTGTCAATTGGAAAAAATACCTTGCGCGTACTGTTGGCTTGTATGTCTATATTGTTGTTTAAGGTTCATGTTAAGTGTTTGAAATGGTCCCCATTCCCCAACATGAATTTTGTGCTTCAGTTTTTTTAATTCTTTATACTCTGATTTCATATACAAAATTGTTCAGAAAAGGCAGTTGAAAGTTTTCTACAGTGACTGTCTTATTAATGTTCTCTTTGCTTCCAGCACATCACTTACTTTGTACTTAGGACCTGGTATGTATAAAGCATCAAACTTCTTTATTCAAAATAGTTGTTCTCAAATATCATAATTCTTATTTGTACAATATGATTAATAAGGTAGTTAGAGTAGTGAAATTGAAACAAGCAATGAATGATTTAAAATATATGGAAAAACTCAAATGAAAGTGAAAGTAGAACTGTCAAAATACAAATGAATTGCTGGCATTTTGCAATGAACTATTTTTATTTTTTGATTACTTTGAGTACCAAAATTGGTATATTGTGCACATGATAATAATCAATTTTGATAAATGGTATTTGAAATAAAAAAGTTTGGTGTTTTCTACATAAATGACCCTACAGTAGGTATTTCAGGGCCCACACTGGGCTGAAAAAAGTTGGAGCCACTTTTTTTCGGAGTGATAGGGAGGGGTATCCACTCCTGCGGCATGGCGCGGCGAAAAGTTTTTACTTTCCAAAGGCAAATGGTGATATCCTAGCTATACTTTTGGGGCCTTTGAAAGACAGTGTGTATACCTTTGAAGCAAGTTTTGTATTTTAAAATGTAGTCCTGTGTTTTTTAATTTGCTAAAATCAATACTGGATTACATTTCAAATTCAATCCTTACTTTTAAACACATACAAACTATTCTTTTTTTAAAGATGTTGCCTGGTTTATGAAAGCTTGTATCTACCTTGAAAGCAAGAAGTGTATTTAAAATGTTGTCCTATGTGGGTAAGTTTCTTACTATTTGAAATTAACATTAAATTGTCCAAAGTTTGCCTCACTTAAACCATTTCTCAGTGAAAAAGATTTTTTTATCTTACTTTTCAGGAGTTTTTCTTTTTATATTGTAAAAGTCTTTAAAAAAAAAATTATCGGCAGCAACTTTACGAACACACAAGATAAGACAGTGGCGACAATGTTTGCAAAATCATCAAAGCGTTCATTATTTCGCCGATTTGTTTATTAATTGAATGTTTCTCCGAAATTAAAGACATCTAATCAGCCGTAATTACTACTAGGGATCACGTTTGAGTCGCTCTATTTTTTGTAAACACTGACAATGTTTTCGAGTGTCATTCTCGATACCGCACCGCCTACTCGCTACCATTTGTTACATCAGCTTTCATTGGTCAATAAAAATCTTTAAGCCAATCAAAAGCGGCGATACAACACAGCGATTTAAAGGTTGACATGTGCGTTTTGACATGTGTAATGTTTATTGTCAATTTAATAGTTGAGTAAACATCGATTATTAAGCGGATTATTTGGTTGCAAATTGCATTTCTCGCGTGTCAAGATGTTTATTGAATGCAGACTGGGTTACGATTTTGAACAAAACAAATATGGCGGTCTAAAATAAGGAGATTTTTTCATTTTCGCCACTCACGATTTTTCTTCGCCACTTTGATCGAAGTTTCGCCAAATGGCTCGAGTGGCGATCGACAGCGTGGGCCCTGTATTTGATGTATGATATATGTGATATACGAAGCACAAACAACAAATAGTCACTACAGAAAGGTTCTACTGATTTTTCGAACATTTCGGTGCATGAAATATATGGCTATTTGCTAGTAGACAGGTATACAAATTTGAACGACAAAATTCTTGTTTGGGATTATTTTATGAATCTAATAGTCGTCCGCGTTTAAGACCGTTCCATCCGCATATTTGAAGATTACACACACGTGAACTTGCAGAAAACCTGTTTAATAAAACCTGAGCTTGGTACTTTTGGTTCGTATCAATGCTGCCCTGATTGACCTTAAAAATTTCTACGACTTAATATACTCTTCTTGAGGTAAATAACCAGTTACGTGTGAAATAAAAGAGCTCATATTACCGCTTCTGTTTCGTCGGCCATTTTGGGGTAGGTATAAATTGGATAAACAACGGAATGAAGATTTGACGCTGAAACGGACAGTATGAAGATCAATCGGAACATCACTCGGCTGATGTTCCGATTGTATGAAGATGTTACGGCGAAATGGAGATATAAATCATTCATTAAATAAATGTTTTTATTTGTTTTAAATGTTCTTACTAAATTTTAAAAACAATGAGACACTTTCGTACAAACTTTCAGAAGAAAATTGCATTTTAAAAGACCGTATGATAAATTTTCGTCTTTCATAGATCTAATGCGTTTTACAGAGATATTTTGCAGGCGAAATTGAGATATAATTTCCTTATTACAAGGCACTATGTCCAGTGGTTAACGCGCTGGACTTGAAATCCAGGGATCGCAGGTTCGATCCCCCGCTCCTGCACCAACATAATTATATAATGGTCTTTCGGATGAAACTTAAAACCGAGGTCCAATGTATCTAGGTGATGTACACCGGGCATGTGAAAGAACCAGAGGTAGTCTCTGGAACAGGACGCGTTCTGTATCTTGCACTATCCCCCGAAACCGAAAATAACTGAACTCTTCTGGCGTTGGTCATATGCATTATCGGGTACCGCAATAAAACTCTAAAATATAAACATACTATAATACTTTTTATGTGGGTGTCGAGCGGGCGGGGTAATTAAAAATTAAAAATAAGCGTAATATGTCATATCTGGAAAAAACAAGCTTTTATGTCAGGGTTTTCGGTACTATTATAAGGTATTTCTAGTTGCTTAATGGTCCTGCCCCTAGTCCTACCTCTGGTTTTCACCAAAGTTTATGAAGAAATACATTTTATCCATTTTTTTCAGTTAAAGTTGACCTTGGTCATTTTTAAAAGGTCAATATCTCTTTATATACAGATTTGTAAAAATACAAATGAATATCTATTAATTTCAATATTTTATCTTATTATCACTATTCTAATAAAACAATTTTAGTAGAATATCTTAAAAACTCATAATATTGAAACTATGTTAAGGTAGAAGACAGAAAAGATCGACTCGGTGCATGCAGTTTTATTTCAGGTAGTTATTACACATGTATCTGTGTATTAAAACTATTAATCGTTGCAGAGTATTAAATTTTGGAAATCATTCACCCATTTAGACAAAAAGGACAAATTAAAGAAGATTTAAGTAAAATATATTTAAAACTGTTGCTGTACCATTTAAAAGAAAATAACCATCGAGTATAAAAGATTACCGCTGTATTCGTCGCTTACTTTTTGATCATTCTAGATACAAATAGATTAACTTTATTAAATATTTGATTATTCTAGATACAAATAGATTAACTTTTTTTAAATATTTGATTATTCTAAAAGAATAAACCATGATTAAACATATGTAAAGGACATTTAACAATCTCGGCAAAGTGTTTCATAAAACAAACAAAAAATAATAGATCAATATATATATCGCTTGTACAATGTCCGTGTATCATTAAAATCGCGCATGCACACAAGTGTGTGAAAAACTCGTATTTAAAGAGGTGTACAGTGTATGCCATTTACTGGATATAACGTTTGTATTTTTTTCTACCAAGAAAGTTTACTTACACTTGTTAAAATTGTTACTTACTATACCAGTTGACATAAATCATAAGTCACTCTTTGTGTGATCATTCGAGTTAAAATGCCTAGCAACAATGGAAGAAAATACAGGATCAGTGAAGTTATCTTATTAAATGTATGAATATTTATACGCTTGGAAACAGCTTGCATAGTTTGCCGAACATACTGTTTTTGGCACAAATAACAACTTGTTCATGACGTTATTCAAATGATTCGCCTGTAACATGGCTAGTAAATTTATGATGACCACTTATCACAACAACGAAAGCAACGGTTCCATTCACAGCTTTTAGAAGCGTACTTGTTTGTAACATCATCGTATATTCTGAACTGATCAAGACTAATCTTGTAAGTTTTCAAGACGAAAGTTATTTTTGGATATTTATTAACATTAATTACTATGAATATACGTCTTTTGTATTACTAAAACGGACAATTTAGTACGACGCAACAAAGCGTTATGTGGATAAGGTAATAGAAGCAGTTACAATGCTGTAGCACTGATATATATGACGTCAGTGTAGCGCATGCGTGTTTCTATTTTATTTGTTTGATGCAATGAAGTGTTATCTGCCGAAGCAAGTAGTCAGTCGCTACAATGTTATAGCACGTATGGAGTATGACGTCAGTTTCGCGCTTTTGTAATTATTTTGCTGTGGAACAGTCGCCATATTGGAACCGGAGTTCCACTAGAATTCGTTCTATCGATCTTCTTAGGTGAGTTGTTGTATCTTTATGAATGGCCGAAACTATATTATTGATTTATTGATAGCGTTGTGGCTACAGAGTATAGCCTGTTTGTTTTAACGATTTTTGGGCTTTATAATAGCGACCACGGTGATGACCTAAATTAGCAATGCAAAATCAATTAGAGTTGCGTCCCTTGAATGAATCTAATGAATATTTATGAAGCGCTATATCAGCCAAAGAATGGTGCCGATTTTTTCGCTTTAGAAATGATTAAAAACGGAATTGCCGGAAAACAGTCTAATTTGAATACTTAAGACCTTTATACCTGGGGAAAACCCGCAAATTATCCGATAGCCGTAATTTATCAGTACAAAAACAAGTGTCAAAAGTTTGACAACTGTTGATTTTCCGTTAATCGGTCGATTTCGCTTGGTTTTCAGGTTTTATTAGAAAGGTTTGAATATAGTTTAATGTTTTCCTTCATAATTATAAACGAAATCAGCCGGACAATGAATGAACTTAGTCCGAACCAAACATGTTGACATGTACAAAAAAAGCCAAAATGGTGGTAGTTACGAAAAATTAAATCCCTGTCAAATTACATAATTTTTAGTCTGGAAATTTTAGTGTCTTTTCCATGCAGTAACAGTGAGTTAGTTATGGGAGATAGAGCGGTGGTATACGTAAGATGGCGTCATTTTTAAATAATGAATATGCAGGAAAGAACAATAGAAAAGATACATTTTTTTTAATATCTTTTGTTAGGAAAAAGCGCATGTTATTTTTTCAGTGTACCAGGAATACTCCGGTTATAGACGGTTCCTGACTGTACTGAGTATGTTTAAATTATTGTAAGGCAAATTTCATATCAGTATCTTGTTGGTGAAATTTTATTTTTTTACCAGCTGGAAAACCAGAAAGTAATGTTTTTATCAGGTCTGTATAGATCAGATAAATATTCTGAAAAAAAAAACGTTATTTAAAAAATTGTACTTTTCGATTGTTTACGTTTCAGTGCCATCGGGCTGTTTTAGCTCATTCGGGATATATACCCCAATCGGGAGATATGCTCAGCCTGTTGAAGTACAGCCGTAGCCATTATTCTGTACACTGTAATGTAATAGAGTAATCGTCTCATATAACTGTTAAGTTATAATTTTCTTGTTATGACGTTTATATGCAAAATTAGGTTTGTACTTACTACGCACATTATTTAGCACTTTTCGAAACAGCTTTAAAAGGTCCCAATATTTATGAATGGCTGCACCTATATTTGGTGAAGAGTGGCTATACAGTGCCGTAAAGGGAAGGGCATTTTTGCTGTCTCTACTGGAGGATTCTAACGCATCACTCGCCGACATTTGTGACGCTATCTATCACAGATTCCGGAAATTTGCTGCCCAGGAATTAATCTCGTAACCGATGAAAAGAAGCACTTAATTTCTCATGATCAGATATAATTCTTCTATATCATGTTGTCTTGGCTGTACGGGATTCCGTGTATTGTAGGTTTTTGGTTTCATTAACATAAATATCTGGTGTATACATTTTATGTTCCGGTGAACCGCGTTGATATAATTTTGGTTTAGGTTTAAATAAGTTTAGTAAGTTTAACTGCAATATGTCATTAATGCATATTCTCACAATGAACAGCCCCTTGAATTAATCTTTTCCTCATGTTGACCTCATCGATGCACTGAGTGAAAGAATATAAACCTAAAAAGTAAAATTTGACTCAATGGGCCGTACTCACTGCACAATGTCAGGCATATTAAAACAATGACACTAAAAGATCAATTAAATGATTTCTGCTTTTTCCTGTGCATATTTAAAATGTTTCTGAAGTTT
>JAFMSR010002577.1:0-22824 GCA_022818135.1 Saxidomus purpurata
TATCTGACGTAATGATTTTGTTTTCTGCCGGAAGTGTTCGATCTCCTTCGTGGTGTCCCTCCTGCAACGATAGCTTTTGCGTCAGTGAAGTGTCTAAGACCTACCTCGTATTACATGTATTACCTAGAGAGAAGCTTTAAATTTGTCCCATGTATAAGAAAATCAAACAGCTCCATTTATTTTTGGGTATCGTGTCCATGCCTTTAAGATGTTTCTTCTGTTTCTGATATTGTAATTTGGTTGGGATTTTTACTGAATGAATACGATAATGCATATCTGCTCTTGGAATGCGTGCTACGCGTTTTTTTAAAACTGAATTAATCAGAAATATCTATAACATGGTAACAGTTAAAGGGAGAGTATAATTTATATTAACGTTGAGAAAATCGTAATAAGTTCTATCAAGTATTTCCCCTTAGAAACGCGGGATTGCTCATAGTGAAAGTGGGTATAAGATATAAATAAGAGCATGTTACGTGGACTTCGTACTCATGGAAGGGGGAATAGTCACGTGAGTTACGTGTTTTCCAAACATCTCTATTTTAATCTCGTTTTAGTTTGACCTACACACTAAAAATTCGTTCAAATATGTCTTAAAAACATATTTTCTTGTTTAAACCAATGTTTATGTTTCCCATAGATTGTGGTAGCATTACTTCTTTTCACCACTGAGCAAACGTGAACTGGATTTCTATTGGACGACACATGTGAAACTCCACCTCTGTGTAGTTGCCTTGGAAACGTTGACTTCAGGTGCTACGGCGTGAATTTTACAAGTATTCAGGCATTTCGAGTTCCTGACGTCATGAAAGCAAACTCTACGCTATACATAAGTCACAATTCTTTTTTCGATTGATGAACAAGGGTAGAACATGATTCCCGAAATTTATTGCTTTAGGCAGAAGCATAAATCTATGTAGCAATTTGAGAAAATCTGTTCAAAATGCTGGGCTTGGTTTTACGGCACAGCTACACTATGTGTTTATATTAAATGTTTAAAAGCGTTTGTAAGGCGCGTATAATCAAAGGAAATCCAGGATTTCGTTAAATCAAATTATACTGGAACCTTTTTATTTGATGATTCATTCTAAAGTCTGTTAATTTCAGACAGTTCGGATAGTTTTGTGTTTGAACCAAAATCTGAGAGCGAGCAGTTATAAGCATAACTGATTATTCTAATCAATACAATAATGTGAGTAAAATTCCTTAAATGTATAAATAAACCTCTAAGATTGCCAGTACACAAAAACGGATTCTGGTTTGGTCAAGTAATGTCCCGCTGTATATTTCAAAATATATGTATAATTATATGTAATATACAGCTAGGCCCTACATGTATAAATAATTTTAAAACTTTAGGTGAAACATATAATTTTCTTTTCACATAGTCCAAATGTCTGAAATACGTCGTATCAATGTTTACGTCATTTATGTACTGGTCCCATGTTTTCTTGTACAGAATCTCTTCTAAGCAATCCAGAGCCAGGTACTCGAAGTCTATGTTGAATTTATTTACGAATAACCCTATATCGTTATAGATTTTGTGTAAGTCACCGACACCCAGCACACAGATATTCCTGACGTATTTTCCAGCACAGCCTCTCACAAAAACACAGTGACCCATCTCCCAGATTTTGTAACGCATCAGTGATGGCTTTAGCGGGTTTACTTCTGCTTCACCTGAAACAGTAAAAATCCGCGGTCTATCCCCTGTCCTGCAAAAATTAAACTTTCATCGAGTTCATGAAGCATATTAACAACAATTGGGATGTGGGAGGGGATCTTTGACAATGGAGCATATATGTCGTTTATTTCAGGACGGGAAGTTGGTGACTAATTATAAATGGAGAATAATTTAAAATTATCAAGTACTTATCATAATTATAGGATACATGTAAATTAAAAATTATTGATGAATTGAAAGTCAAATGATTTTACAATCATTTCAATAAACGTCTAAGTTGAATTTCGGTTGTCCGTTACAGGAACTATTTTGGATTTCGCTTTCCGATGGTAGTGACTAAAACATTTCCGAAAACAACTCCTTCCCCCCCGCCCACCCCCCCCACCCCACCCCCCCTCCCCTTTTTTCATTCTTCTAAAACCAGCTAATCGCAGGTTGAGAAACTTAATGATTTCTTAAAACTTTTAAAAAGAAATTCATCTGCAGTTAAAGTATTTCCCCAATTTTGTCAGGAACGCTGAATTAGCGCAGCTCCCGCGCTGTACGGGAAGTAACCGCTAAGGGGAGTTTGCCGCGGAGCGTTATTCAAAAAGCGTCTATTGACCACGATCTGTAGCGTTGTTTAATGCCCATGTCATAATGTCACGTTTTGGCCGCCACGTTTACTAGAAACGTGGCTACAACGTGAGCAAACGTAGAACAACGTGGCTGAAACGTGAGCAAACGTGACAAAACGTGAACTGGAAATGTTAATTTTGAACATGATCAAAATTCGTTGGCGTTTTCCCACAACGTACTACAACGTGGCAACAACGTGGCGAGAACGAGATACAACGTAGTATAACGTAACATAAACGTAGCTCGTTTGCCTGGTGTGTATGTTTGTGTTCTTCGTTGTTGGTTGCGTGATTGTGCATGGTTGTGCTCTATCTTGCTGGTTGCGTGGTTGTTCATGTTTGTGCTCTACGTTGCTGTTTGTGTGGTTATGTATGTTTGTGTTCTACGTTGCTGTTTGCGTGGTTGTGTATGTGCTCTACGTTGCTGTTTGTGTTGTTATGTATGTCTGTGCTCTACGTTGCTGTTTGTGTGGTTGTGTATGTTTGTGCTCTACGTTGCTGTATGTGTGGTTATGTATGTTTCTGCTCTACGTTGCTGTTTGTGTGGTTATGTATGTTTCTGCTGTACGTTGCTGTTTATGTGGTTATGTATGTTTGTGCTCTACGTTGCTGTTTGTGTGGTTATGTATATTTCTGCTCTACGTTGCTGTTTGTCTGGTAACCGGCGTGTATGTTTGTGTTTTACATTGCTGTTTGTCTGGAAACCGTTGTGTATGTTTGTGCTCTACGTTGCTGTTTGCCTGGTAACCGTTGTGTATGTTTGTGTTCTACATTGCTGTTTGCCTGGTGACCGATGTGTATGTTTGTGCTCTACGTTGCTGTTTGCGTGGTAACCGTTGTGTATGTTTGTGCTCTACGTTGCTGTTTTTCTGGTTACCGTTGTGTATGTTTGTGTTCTACATTGCTGTTTGTCTGGTGACCGGTGTGTATGTTTGTGCTCTACGTTGCTGTTTGTGTGGTTATGTATGTTTGTGCTCTACGTTGCTGTTTATGTGGTTATGTATGTTTGTGCTCTACGTTACTGTTTGTGTGGTTATGAATGTTTGTGCTCTACGTTGTTGTTTGTCTGGTAACCGGTGTGTATGTTTGTGTTCTACATTGCTGTTTGTCTGGTAACCGTTGTGTATGTTTGTGCTCTACGTTGATGTCTGGTAACGGTGTGTATGTTTATGTTCTACATTGCTGTTTGTCTGGTAACCGTTGTGTATGTTTGTGCTCTACGTTGTTGTTTGCATGGTAACCGTTGTGTATGTTTATGTTCTACATTGCTGTTTGCCTGGTGACCGGTGTGTATGTTTGTGCTCTACTTTGCTGTTTGTGTGGTTATGTATGTTTGTGCTCTACGTTGCTGTTTATGTGGTTATGTATGTTTGTGCTCTACGTAACTGTTAGTGTGGTTATGTATGTTTGTGCTCTACGTTGCTGTTTGTCTGGTAACCGGAGTGTATGTTTGTGTTCTACATTGCTCTTTGTCTGGTAACCGTTGTGTATGTTTGTGCTGTACGTTGCTGTTTGTCTGGTAACCGTTGAGTATGTTTGTGCTCTACGTTGCTGTTTGCGTGGTAACCGTTGTGTATGTTTATGTTCTACATTGCTGTTTGCCTGGTGACCGATGTGTATGTTTGTGCTCTACGTTAATGTTTGCGTGGTAACCGTTGTGTATGTTTGTGTTCTACATTGTTGTTTGTCTGGTGACCGGTGTGTATGTTTGTGCTCTACGTTGTTGTTTGCGTGGTTATGTATGTTTGTGTTCTACATTGCTGTTTGTCTGGTAACCGGTGTGTATGTTTGTGCTCTTCGTTGCTGTTTGCGTGGTTATGTATGTTTGTGTTCTACATTGCTGTTTGTATGGTAACCGGTGTGTATGTTTGTGCTCTACGTTGCTGTTTGTCTGGTAACCGGTGTGTATGTTTGTGCTCTACGTTTGTGTATGTTTGTGTACAGTCTACGTTGCTGTTTGCCTGGTTGTGTATGTTTGTGTTCTACGTTACTGTTTGCCTGGTTGTGTATGTTTGTGTTCTACGCTGCTGTTTGCGTGGTTGTGTATGTTTGTGTTCTACGTTGCTGTTTGCTTGGTTGACGTGTATGTTTGTGTTCTACGTTGCTGTTTGTCTGGTTGTTTGTTTGTGTTCTACCTCTTAGCGTTTTTTTCGTGTATGCCGGGAACGTTATTTCGCGTTCGGCATGGAAGTTTCCTTGTATCCCAGGTTGCATTTGTTTATATTCTGCCTTTCCGTTTGCCTATTTGACATGTTGCGTTTGATTTTGTTCGGCATGTTCGTGCACATGAGTAGATAATACATTGTATTATTTATAAGTTAATCAAATTGTTCAATTTAGGATAGTATCATTGACTGTTTGAAGAGATTCTTACTTGAAATATATTGACTCAATAGCAAACACTGCAGATCATGATCAGACTGCACGGGTCGGCGGGTTAATCATGTTTACACAGGTCGCGGGCTAATCATGTTTACACAGGTCGCGGGTTAATCATGTTTACACAGGTCGGCGGGCTAACCATGTTTACACAGGTCGGCGGGCTTATCATGTTTACACAGGTCGCGGGCTAATTATGTTTACACAGGTCGCGGGCTAATCATGTTAACACAAGTCGGCGGTCTAATCATGTTTACACAGGTCGGCGGTCTAATCATGTTTACACAGGTTGGCGGTCTAATCATGTTTACACAGGTCGCGGTCTAATCATGTTTACACAGGTCGGCGGGCTAATCATGTTTACACAGGTCGGCGGGCTTATCATGTTTACACAGTTCGGCGGGCTAATCATGTTTACACAGGTCGGCGGGCTAATCATGTTTACACAGGTCGCGGGCTAATCACTTGCATCCCACGGGTTTAAAACAGAAATGATTTTGACGTAGAGTAGTTCTGACATTTGAACTCGAGTAAAAGAAAATTTCAAATACCTGAAAATGAACCATTAATACCCAGGTGAGGATTATGGTTCAACGAAGAAAAAAATGTTTCATCTGGGATCTGCGTCTTCTTCAGCCAATCAAGGAAGTCATGTGATCTCTGATCATGAAGGGCAAAATCCACAAAGTATCTGTTCAATGCAACATGCACGGATCCCTTGATCGGCCGGATATTATGAGGGGGAGGGAGGGGGGGGGGCAGATTTCCGGCTATATCGTCCAGCGATAGACGTATTTCTGCCTTGCCCTGAAACAAACATAAGTTAGTTATTCATTTTGTGGTTAGCAGATGCCCGGTAAACAACACGATTGTATAGTCGCCATATATTGACGTTAGTCGTTGTTCATTTTTATGGTTTCTAATAGGGTTGCAACGATACCGTCAAACCAGTATAAGTAACGATATATTGCGATACAGCCAACCCATATTGCAATACGTATTGCGTTACAGCCAACCCATATTGCAATACGTATTGCGTTACAGCCAACCCATATTGCAATACGTATTGCGTTACAGCCAACCCATATTGCAATACGTATTGCGTTACAGCCAACCCATATTGCAATAGATGACGTTGGTATTAGCCAACCCATATTGCAATACGTATTGCGTTACAGCCAACCCATATTGCAATACGTATTGCGATACAGCCAACCCATATTGCAATACGTATTGCGATACAGCCAACCCATATTGCAATACGTATTGCGTTATACTGATGTAACGGAAAAGTTAAGACACATAGAATAAAACAAAACCATAACCATATATACGGGACCACAAGTTGACCAAATGCAAATCCCGCAACTGCCTTTTAAAAGCTTTCTCGACTTACGGGCGAGTTATACCAAATTTATTAGTGGAAAGGCTTCAGGGTGGCATTCTCTTTGATACATCAGACGAGAGTTCATTTAACTCTGAATATCGCGGTACAGGAATTTCGTACCGTATCGGCCAGGCTCAGTAATGCAATATACTGACCTTGCTCCACTAGTTTCTAGTAAATTTATGCACCTTTATAATGTATTTTCAGTTTAATTTTGACAGAGTAGCGGCCCGCATTTACTTATTTAGTTTTCCTAAGCATTCCTTAGATATAGGACTGCCTATAATATTGTGTTGTTCACGTCATTTAAATGAAAACAAACCATAAACTGCTTTTGCTTCGACCCGATGCATACTTTATGATATAGTTAAATTTCGTGAGCCGTAAATGTACTTTTAGCCTATAGTACAACAACGGTAAAAATCGAGAAAAACATAAAGGTCGTAGCTTAAAGGTCAAATTCAGGCTATAACGACCTTAACCTTCATGTAAGGACAATCTAGTTCTGGTTCGTCCTAGAAAAATATATTACTAAACTAGCATTCGTTGATACTTAGAAGACATAAAAACAAACCTTAGATTAACACAACTGAATACAGTCAAACCGGTGTTAAAGACCATCTCCGAATAAAGACCACCCTTCAAATAAAGACTAGCAGGGACATCACAGTGTAATATTCATCTAAAGTAGAAACACCTGTGAATAAAGACCACCTGTATACAAAGACCACATGTGTAGCTTCGTAACAGTGGTCTTTGTTCACAGGTTTGACTGTTCAGTGTTCGTCTAACGTATTGAAAATATAGGTAATGTTATACTTGGAAGACAGAAACTTGTAAGTATATATATATAGGAATTTAAGAGATGATATTGTACAAAGAGATACACATGCAATGACTTTTAAGGCACTTTGGTCGTAAAATTGAAAGTAGGATGTTAACAATTTATTATCGACACTATCTGATCCCTGTTCCGTCAACAATATTAACACCTTCGAGGGAGTTGAGTATTGCAACGATTTCTCGATTTGTCTTCAGGGGAAACTCCTGTCCTGTGACGTTAATGTAATATTTCCACTTTTTATATTGTTACAATTTTTCCATGCACAGAAATTCAGGGGAAACTCTTGTCCTGTGACATTAATGTAATATTTCCACTTTTTAAATTGTTACAATTTTTCCATGCACAGTAATTCAGGGGAAACTCCTGTCCTGTGACGTTAATGTTATATTTCCACTTTTTATATTGCTACAATTTTTCCATGCACAGTAATTCAGGGGAAACTCGTGTCCTGTGACGTTAATGTAATATTTCCACTTTTTATATTGCTACAATTTTTCCATGCACAGTAATTCAGGGGAAACTCCTGTCCTGTTACGTTAATGTAATATTTCCACTTTTTATATTGCTACATTTTTTCCATGCACAGTAATTCAGGGGAAACTCCTGTCCTGTTACGTTAATGTAATATTTCCACTTTTTATATTACTACAATTTTCCCATGCACAGTAATTCCGCCTCTAACACGGCAAATTCGCCCCATGTAACATTGATCGATTCCTGGTACATAGACCGGAAGTGTAGGTTGTTTTCTGACAGCAGTATGTTGCGTATCGTCGCCAAAGTAAAAACACATATAGCTGTGTACATGAACTTCCGCCGATACTTGAACGTACTCATACTGGAAGAAAGAAAGTGACAAATGATTCTGGCGAAGAATTGTTCCATAAAGCATTGCGAAATGTTCAGAAATTACTTTTAAATGTTATAAAATAAAACACTAAAACAATATATTAACGGAGTACCCGGTAAAACTGGAAATTTAACTTATGAAAGTTTAGGTCTGAGAAAAATAAGAATTAGTTTTGTTAGCTGACTTCCTATATCAGTGTATTAAGACAAACAAACGACGGAAAAAGAACATCCCGACCGCTGCGATAAATTGATGTAAATATAAAACTGTTTCCCCTGGCCGCCCGTTTGACTGGCATTCAGTTTCTTTATTTTGATTATCTGCCAACTTATGTCTTGCAAATTACCTCCCTTTGCCGACAAAAATGTCAAATGATCGAGCCCTGTTAGAAACAAAGAGATGTAAGAAGAGTATTATTGAATTATAATGTATCATCTAACCTTGAGGGGAGGCTACTTGACACCTACCTAATGAAATAATAGAATATTTTCTGATGATTTTTGCTTTAATGTAAACTTCAATTTTCTCATAATTCCTAGGACTTTTGATGCAGAATTTGTTATTTGATCTGTTATGTTTATAATGTGATTTCCCGTCCCTACTTATGTATAAACCAAGGTGTTTGTAGTGCTCCGCAAAAGTTACCGGTGTGCCAGAAAACGATAAAGTTCGATTCAACGCGCATGCTAGACTAGTTACTAGTCTGATAAAATTTATGTTTTTTCTATATACTATATTTCCTGCACTGTTTCCAGTCTATTTTATATGATTTTGCTTTATACACTTGGGCAGTTTTACCTGAAATCGGCGCTGGATAGTAGACTGGCTCTAGAACAAAACTGATAGATATTTATTAGAAAAAGAGATATTTCAGGGCCTGGTGACCAGGCTACGCGCATGCATTTAGAGTACAGAAAATCGGTTCAGTTTTATTAGGACTAAAATTTACAAGCCAAGTCTTGAAACATTTATCAATCATTGCTAAATCATGATTGATTATACCTTCGAGATCAGGTATAGTAAAGAGTCTAGCACTGAACCTTGAGGTACATCAGCTTTTTTGACTTGTGAATCTGAGAAAGAGGAAACGGCAAAGACTTCTACGTTCTTGATACAATGTAGTTACCTATCCATTTTAGTAAAATACCAGTAATACAATTTTGTTGTTATTTATACAACATCCCTCTGTGTCAGACACGGTAAAACGCTTTTGATATGCCACAAAAAATAAGGCACGTAACTTTTTTGTCGAAATACTGCACTATTTGGTTGTATATGTCAATAAGATGGAAAAGCGTTGAATGTCCACCTAAAAATCCTGACGGCGTATTGTGTATTAGGTTGTTTCTAACAAGACGATTATAAGTGAGTGAGGGAGTGAGTGGATCGGTCGTAATACATAATTGTATATTGTCATTAAGTAAAATTATATATTGCACGCTTACCAATAAAGAAATTATTTTAAAAAAATGACATTAGACTAGACAGCTCTTTCTTTGTATTAGTAAACATGAGGAATACGAAAGACAACAAAATAAATCAAAATTTAGCGAAGAGGAAAAGGAAACAAGGTTTACTAGTCCAACGCTCCACTGCATGGTGGTATCAGCACGGCGCCGGGGGTAAGGGGGTGTAAATACCCTAGTCTGTGACACAAATGGTGTCATACATTCAGTCGCCGAAATTCAACTCTAGCCGATTCAAATCTCGCATCACATATATTACCGCCTTCACATGCCGAAAGATCCAGCGATTTACCCGATCTATTTAAGGTATAACCTCTACGCCACAATATGACACTGGTAACTAAGGACATTCGGATACCTACGGATATGAACACATTCTTACACGTCAAGTCGATCAGAGCACTGGATCAGATGCACGCGGACACAAGCATCACCCTGGGGAGGAGGGGACACGGACCACAACACGATCCGGTACATTATGTGCGCACGGAACTATTAGAATAATATCATCCTAAGATTTTGTTTTTATATTCTCTTCAGTACATGACTTCTTTTCCTGATCTCTATAACACATAGTTGCCTGTAACATGGTTTATTGTATGACAGGTGGGGTTCTCTGTATTGATACCATCCGTGACACAGGGGAATAAATCAAAACATCTCCGCAAGTTGAACAACATTTGTCATTGTCGAACTATACTTAAACATCAGTGTCTAGAAGCGAAAACAAGCTGTAAAACATATAATTTTATTCACAAATACGAGAGATAGTTTGTTTAACACTAGGACTAGATTATCAACTCACTATCGGCTTTCTTAATTAAAAAATCAATCTAAAATTTAAAACATTTACAGGATAGGAAAAGTAGTGAATTTTTGCCACCTACACGCGCACTTAAATGATATACATAACTTAAATGATATCATTACTTATAATAACGACACAAAACAAATTAGAGGGGAATATTACTACTTGAATAACGTACAGTATAAACTTTCTTGCATATCGGATCGGCATTTCCGGTGATTTTGCCCATGCCGGAAAAAAACCGTTCTGGCACCCCTCCTATGCCAGACGACTCTCGTGAATTACTTATGACGTAACGTTATAAACATTGTGACGTCACTTTCCTAAACACAACGTCAGAATATCGTAGAGAAATTTTGACAATCTATAAATCATGATCATACAAAAATGTTAATTTCTTAAAAATGAAACACTTACATATCAAGTTCTGAAACACGTAGTTTCATGTAAGTGGACCAAATTGTGCGTGCAACAATTCTCTTTGTTGTGTTGTTAATATGATATTTCACGACATTATCGTCTCAAGGTTACACATTGATGAATGAATATTGTATATCACCAAAGGAACGTTTACACGGTTAACCCCCACAGTAAACCTTGATGTAAAAACTCTAGGGTAACATTGCTTTAAGTAGTACTTAAAAATCATGACAGTTTACACATCACAGTAAATCATTGTTAACTTTATACAACATAATTATTTCCCAATAAAAGCCTTTTTGCACAATGGAAACTTTCAAAACTTGATAATATGTTTGTTTTGTAATAAACCTAGTGTTGCTACATGTATTAAGGATATTGTTTATGAGAAGACATTGGGTAAGATCCTGGGCAGCAAAAAATGATAACTTGAATTTTAACGTATTTAGTAAATATCGTGGACTACATTTTATTTATGGAATAATTGAAACATCTTACTAAATTCATATATCTTATGAAAATATGCACTCGTTTTCTTTTTGTATTGTTATTCCATTTTAAGCCATTTGTCCATATTTTCACCATAAATACACACACTCGCATATTGTTCTTGATTTTTAATATAATCTGGATCATTAATAGATTGTTGCACCAAGACTGACTTTATCCCAAAACAAACCCGTTAACACAGTAAACTTTGATTTATCAATCGATCCAAGTTTATAATTCAAAGTATGATGGCTAAACGGGCCTTAAAAGTTGTAACATCTGGCCTTCACGTGGGTTAACAACCTTCACGTGGTTTAACTGCCTTGTTTCACAGCCTTCACGGGGTTTACAGCAGTCACGTGGTTTAACAGCCTTCACGTGGTTTAACTGCCTTCACATATTGTTTCACAGCCTTCACAGGGTTTACAGCAGTCACGTGGTTTAACAGCCTTCACGCGGTTTAACAGCCTGTACGTGCATTTAGTTGTTTTGAGCTTGAAAAGAACAGAGTCTGAACCGGACAATTTTTGACACAGCAATGAGTCCGTAACATAAGTAATCTTAAACAGACTGTTTTATCACGTGACTATCTAAGAGAAGGCATGGTCGCAAGTCTTCAATGAATATTGTATTGGACGTCTTCGTATTTTCATACTTGTGAGATGTAGACAAGAGAAGAGAGGTAAGTCGTGTGTATTTGTTACCTTTTATGTTCACATAGTTATTTTCTCTTGATATTTTAGATTCTAAAGAACGATATTCAGCTTGCATTGTTTCTATCAATGTGATTCCATCTCTTGCGTGTATATTATATAAGTAAACATGTCTCAACCTTATCCACTTAAAGTATAAACTTTGAACGCCTAAAAGCACAGGCTATATCTTACTATAATGACACTACATGTAATATCATCATGCCCCCGCAAGACTAAAACATAGAGCGTGTGTACATAACCATATATAGTAAGACTATGCCTGTGCCTAAAAGACGGAATGGTGGTTTGTTTTTCAAGGAATTGTCAGTATTTCGTGTTATTTCTAGAAAATAGCGATACATACTAGTATATCAACTAATGATATAGTATAGCACGTGAGCGCTATCGGCCAATCAGGATTAAGTATTTATGACAGGTATACGATATATACTACATGTAGTATATCAACTAATGATATAGTATAGCACGTGGGCGCTATCGGCCAATCAGGATTAAGTATTTATGACAGGTATACGATATATACTACATGTAGTATATCAACTAATGATATAGTATAGCACGTGGGCGCTATCGGCCAATCAGGATTAAGTGTTTATGACAGGTATACGATATATACTACATGTAGTATATCAACTAATGATATAGTATAGCACGTGAGCGCTATCGGCCAATCAGGATTAAGTGTTTATGACAGGTATACGATATATATTACATGTAGTATATCAACTAATGATTCTGCTCTCTGCCCCTCGTGGCGTGCACGTCGCAGAGCAGGCACTGGGTCTCGCCTCTTGCTTAACTTAGGTTTTGTAATTGTCGGGGCCTTGGCTAACGACGAGGGGGTGACCCTGACAAGGGCCGTTTGTCTTTTATTCGCACGATGTTGTGTTGAATTCCACCAGACGGGCTCCAAGTACGGTTGCGGCGACGATGGCGAAGAAATCTCCGAGAACCTTGCGTGCCGGTGACGAGTGCCGGGTGGCAGGGGATCACCAATCTTCTACTCCGGATGGCGATGGTGGTGCCTTGATAAGACCTCCTTACAGTGACTGTGCTGGGGGGAGGCACGAGAATCCTTTTTAGGACTTTCATCCGTCGGCTGCGTTTCAGACTGAGCCCTTGTCAGGGCTATTTCGGACTCTAAATTCACTCTTTACCAGTTGACCTGGGGAGATTGGAGATGAGTGTGATGTGGCGTGTGCTCTGGGAATGCTGTTGGGCAAAGGGCTGGTACCCCTGCTCCTAACAGGGTTGCAGTGTCACATCGGATAGAAGGCTACTCTGGAGTGAGTGGTGTGCTAACATGGTACGTCAGACCATGTTGGCCCGCTCACGTCAGGTGTTTCGAGTGAGCAGCGGAACCAACACGGTGGTTTTGAAAGTATCGACACCGTGGTGGCGATCCCTCTCACACCGAGGTGAATCAACTGTTGATCCACCGGGGGGTGGTGTGCTATGATTACGCCTAGTTGTGTTTTCATGGCCCGTCCCTTTTATCTCTCGACAGTGAGCCTAGAGTGTTCTAGCATGCTGGAGACCTGCCTCGTCTCTTAGAGCAGTCCACGTTCACTGTTAGACAGCATAGTCGTGAGAGGTACAGAGAGCCTTCTGTTCGATGTGGCAGTGACCTAGTTACGAGACAATCACTACCTCTGGGGCACACAATACTGAACACTCGTTGAAAATCTCACTAGGAAAGCTGGATTATACTGATTGGAAATTGCAGTCGGGTAAATTTTTCTCCTATTTCGGACGCAAAAATTGCATTGTTAGGGGCATGAACAGGAGAACATGCCGGGTCGTACCGATGATAGCCTCTTTAGAGGATGGTGGACCCAATAAGCACAAACAAACAAATCAACCAATGATTGTCAGCCCGGTTAGCTCAATCGGTAGAGCACGAGACTTGTAATCTCGGGGTAGCGGGTTCGATTCCCGGGACTGACCAACTAAAATTACTAACAGTCTTTCGGAGTAAAACCGAGGTCCCATGTATGGGTGATATGCACCTGGCATGTATAAGAACCAGGGGTGTCTCTGGAATCGGGACGCTTTCTGTATCTTGCACTATCCTCCAAAACCTAAAATAACTAACCTCTTCTGGGGGCGTTGGTCATATGGGAAACCGGTACCAACGATAAAGACCTAATATACGATACGATTCAACTAATGATTGACACTCGCAGACTTGCGACAACAGTTGTTGTTGTTGCTACTGTACCCACTTTAAAGCTCTACACATATCTTTAAAAAAGATGGTCGGCGCGATTTAGAGTATATGAAAGAGACAACATTTTTGTAACCCTACCCGGCCGGTTACACATTTACTCCCCAAATACCGTGACATGTGCATCAGGAAAAAACAAACTTAATCCTAGGTCTTCTTTTCAAATATGTTACTCGAAATATTGACCGTTATTTACTGGTCGATAAAGTATGATTACTCTACACTCATAACTAGGTTGGCGTAACAACATATTATGCTATTTACGTATTTAAATAATAAAAATTATTCATGAAGGACTGAAAACGCAAGAGTATTTTACTGACCCCATCGAAACAAAAGCTGCCTTACAGAGAAATGTTTTCAATCCAAAAAAAGTTATACATTCCATAGGTCTCCGGTCAAAAGTGAGCTTAATCGCTTAGGTAAAGAGAGGTAACTCATGTGTATTTGTTACACTTTAGGTCCACATAGTTATGTTCCCATTCCTTTCTGTAAGTTTGACTCTGTATAAAGAACAATGTTCAAAGTACATATATTCACTTCTAACATTTTTTTTCTATTTCTGTGATTCAGTCACTGGCGTCTACCCATCAAAGTGCAAACTATTTTTAGCATATGACCTTATTTATGAGCTAAAAATGGAGCATGTCCAGATAACAGATACATAGAATTACCCAAAACTTTATCAGTTAGCGACTCATTCCGTCCTGTACCGACCGACATTTATATGACATAACAGAGTTTTTAACAATTTTAAAAAGGAAAGTGAAACTATTTTACAAGTTCTATTAATAGGATACAGTAAAAGGTACGTGCGTTTATATTTTCATCTTTAATACGTTCATAAATAATTAGGATTAGTTAAGTCACGACACTGACTCGTTTAGAAATCAAGGTCATTAACACCAATTGTCTGAAAATAAAGTATGTAAGCACGTGATTGTGTTGATAGTGATAGTTTCAAACAGTAACTTGATTATACTGAAACTTGAGGATTCATTCATATTGATGAAATAAACCAGACTTATGCACACGATTTGTAGATAAATTTTCAGATATGAACAGATGTACAGTTAATATACATACATGTATACTGTCCGTACCCATTGAACGTACTTTATACTAATTTATTTATGTCTTCTCGGTTACCGCTCTCGAGACCCATTCCGGATGGAATCAACCTGGAAGAGAGAGAGAGAGAGAGAGAGAGAGAGAGAGAGAGAGAGAGAGAGAGAGAGAGGCATTTCTTGACTAAGGTCAGTACCTCTGTATATGGCTCTGTAAGGGTCCGAACCTGTGGTTAAATAGGCTAAGGTCATTTGTATGCAGCAAGTTAACTATGTGACTATTACATGTTTTTCTACCGTTGGCTTCAGTAAAGATTATAATATACCCAGTAACAGCAGATGTATGCACGCCCTTGACATTTATATGGTCATGTTTCTATCATGCGGCTTTTTATATGTCTAAAATATAATGATTAATGCACTATACTTCATCTTATTTCTTTTCTTGCGAGTCTTACACTTTGATATGGGTCAGACATAAGAGGGGTCCATGAACAGTTCATAATTTAATATAGCGTTCATGCAAAGCTGTCTGTAAATAAATCGTTCATGCAAACGCGCGAAATTTAAGTTCTCATAAATTTTTGCGTTGCTAGTGCTCCCCAAATTACCATCGGAAATTTTAGACTTCATCTTGTTTTATACATTGTTTAAATGTTGCAAGATATTTGGTACCTGTGCCTTTGTCCTTGTATGATGGTATTTCAGGTGAAATTACACGTGAAGAGCTGATGCATTAATTTTAACCTTTTTCCACAAACGTGTTTCATGTTTTGTGTACGTTTAAACTTGAAGAAATGGTTTTGACCTCAAAGGAATGCGTTATCATTCTGTACCCGCGAGCTGTAACCTGATTGTTCCTGTAAAACACATAGCCAAAGATATAATAACGTATCTTCCTGTATCAACCATGGTATGTGGAAAGGCTTTATCAAATTTTGCATTTATAATTATAGCTTTTGAATCTGTTAATTATAGTTGAAATAACCTTATTTGGGTCCTCTCCTCCCATGACAAAAGAAACCTAGCTAGTGTTCGAGCCTCCTAACACCAACATGATTTCAGTTCCTCAGCTTCCATGTTTAGCTACTGAGAAACCCTTTTCAAATTATACCTGTAGTATCCGTTTGTTATACGGACATGTATATAGTGAACACGTTTCAAACTTTAGACACTTTCGTACATGTAACAGGTAACAGGTAACAAACTAGATGCCCACGTGCAACATGTCGAGCCCGCCATATGTCAAAAGGGCTAACTCCTTACCAAGTAGAGATGGGTCAAAATACACCTAAATATTGGATGTAACATGCATGTTGTACCACAGAAAAGTGGTCTCGGTTTATCTCTACGGCCAGTAATAAAAAAGTTTCAATATAAGCTATTTATAGTAACAACAAAGGGAAGTAATTCTAAAAACAAGGGTAGCCCATGGTGGTGAACATTTGTACAAAGTAACATCAAAATCCCTCCATTCATGAAGAAGAAATGCTCCAGACAAAGATATTCTTGACTTTGAACTTTAACCTCTAAGTGTGACCTTGACCTTAGACCTACTAGGACCTGGTTCTTGCCCATGACACTCCGTCACCTGATGGTGAACATTTGTGCCAAGTTAAATTAAAATCCCTCCATGCATGAAAAAGATATGCTCCGGACAAAGTCATTCTTGAATTTGACCTTTAACCTCCAAGTGTGACCTTGACCTTAGACCTAGGGACCTGGTTCTTGCGCATGACACTCCGTCTCATGATGGTGAACATTTGTGCCAAATAACATCAAAATCCCTCCATGCATGAAAAAGATATGGTCCGGACAAAAGCGGACGGACGGACACCCATACGAAGGTGATATTAGGTGGTATTTCCATTGTTCTCGTCCAATAGAGTGACCACTTAAGTAACAAAAGAATGACCACTTAAGGGACAAAAAAGACGGGATGAAGACAATAGATTTCTATTGTCTTAGGCCACACCTCCTACCACCCAAGGTACCCATCGTGCGTGCGGACGGACGGACGCACGCACGGACGCACGCACGCACAAACACCGAACCGCCAAAAGTGACAACTATATCGAGCTCACCGCAAGCGGGCTCGACAAAAAATAAAATTAAGATTAGCAAGAACAGATTTCGTTTTGTCTGGTCAGCAGATTTTCTTGTTGATACAGTAATGCATGATTAATGCTTAGATAAGAATGAGTTGACATTTATTTTATTACAAAAACAACATTTGAAAACATAGTTAGTGACGTGCACGTCGTTTCTTGCATTTTAGAAAGATGAACCCGTGTAATAACTTACCTAGTCCTATAAATAAGACTTCGCATTTCTTTCTTTTTTCACTTATTACGTTCACATTGTAGCTATGTTTAGTTTATATTCATTGCAAAATAAGAGATAGAATTTCTTTTTTCATTTGTTTACGTTCAAGTTATATGCTATTTTACATTTTATACCGGTTTATAAGCCTAATTTTCAGGGGGAAAAAATCGGAAATTTTCCAACATAGAAACAGATAATTCATTTCTAAATCAATTTAAACGAGAAAAGGTCTTACTTACCTTCTAAGTCAAAGTCATTTTATTATCCCGCAATTTAATCATACACGGGTAGAATAACCTCGCTAAAGTCATGTGCACGTGAATGTGAAATTTTGCTACGTGATTTTCATGCAAAACAGGTAAAATAAATATCAAAAATTAAAAATAAGAAATAAGAAACAGCAAGCTTAATGTCTAAATATTTGGACTAATAACCAAGCAAAGTATGACTAAGACTGATGAAACAAGATAAGTGAACATTATTCTAAATGCTATGCAATCATGTCTATAAAATGTAAATACATGATATACATGTACTTTATATAAGTAAGCCAAGTATTGATAAAAGTTGAAAATTTGGTCATTGTATACATATAAACACTTCAAATAAACATGTTTTTTTGTTGTTGTCACACGCCATACATCTGGGATTAAGATGTGTCAAAGATCTTGAGTATGAGTATAGGAATAACTGTTTTGTAATTTTGATATTTGCGACTGTATATACGGTTTTTAATGGTCGCAAATATTTTTAACGGCGACGGCGTTAGCCGGAGCCGTTTAAACTGTTTGCGACCATTTAAACTGTATATACGGTCGCAAATATCAAAATCACTAAAATTTTATCTCTTTTCTAACGCACAATGTGTCTAAATGATAATTAAAACGCCGTTCGAATTTTGCGACTATATATTATAGGAATAACTTTTGTAATTTTGATATTTGCGACCATTAAAACCGTATATACGGTCGCAAATATCAAAATCACTAAATAGTTATCCCTTTTCTAACGCACAATGTGTCTAAATGTGATAAATAAAACGCCGTTTGAATTTTGCGACTATATATACGTTATTTAATAGTCGCAAATTTAAACGACGTCACCAATCAGAAACGACGTTACATCGGTACTGCGTTAGAATACTGAATAGATAATTTGAGAAGGCCGTCAACTTTATTTTGATGGTTTCATTGTGCATAACGCTATTCAAGAGATCACCTTACAACTGTACGACCCCTGATTTGATTTGAAAGAGATTTTATCAAGGTCCGTCCAAAAGCTAATTTTTTAGCTTATGTTTTGGATGAGACCCCGGCATGTCTCCCGTCATGCCTAGAAAAGTAGAATTTTGAAGCCGACAAGAGGAGAGATTTACCTCACTGCAATTTCCAGTCAGTTTTAGCCAAAGATTGAATTTGATTGGTTGCCAAAAGGTAGTTCAATCGCGGTGACCAATTTGATCTGTGAGTGCGATTGACCTGGTACGACCCCGTATGAGGTACGGCTTATATACCCGGTACGGCTTATATACCCATACCCTACGTTATAGATGTGCGAGGACCTGTATTGTATTTGAACAAGATAAATGTATAAGATTATATAATATAGGATTTAAACAGTCTGGTCAGTATGTACCTGTGGATAGCCAGTGTAAATATATACAGCGACACCTTGTCCGTGTTTTTAAGCTTAGATAGTGAAATAGGTACTAGAAGTCATCTGTTCCACTGTTTATCAATCATGTTCTGTTCTCGTATTGGTATCGGAGGCAACGAGATATTACGCGAGCATAATAGTATTGTATGTGTAGTTGACAAACGTTGACCGATGGTCAATATACAGGCTGAATACCATTATGTACAGCTGAGTAGAAACTGACGGTCAAAATACAAGCTGAATACCAGTATGTACAGCTGGTTAATATACAGGCTGAATACCAGTATGTACAGCTGAATATAAACTGACGGTCAATAGATAGGCTGAATACAATAATGTACAGCTGAATACGATTACGAACAGCTGAATAGAAACTGACGGTCAATATACAGGCTGAATACGATAATGTACAGCTGAATGCAATTATGTACAGCTGAATAAAAACTGACGGTTAATATACAAGCTGAATATTATGAACAGCTGAGTAGAAACTGACGGTCAATATACAGGCTGAATACCATCGTGTACAGCTGAATATAAATTGACGGTCAATATACAGGCTGAATACCATTATGTACAGCTGAGTTGAAACTGACGGTCAATATACAGGCTGAATACCATTAATGTACAGCTGGATAGAAACTGACGGTAAATATACAAGCTGAATACCAGTATGTACAGCTGAGTAGAAACTGACGGTAAATATACAAGCTGAATACCAGTATGTACAGCTGAGTAGAAACTGACGGTCAATATACAGGCTGAATACCAGTATGTACAGCTGTGTTAGAAACTGACGGTCAATATACAGGCTGAATACCAGTATGTACAGCTGAGTAGAAACTGACGGTCAAAATACAAGCTGAATACCAGTATGTACAGCTGAGTTAGAAACTGACGGTCAATATACAGGCTGAATACCATTATATACAGCTGAGTAGAAACTGACGGTCAATATACAGGCTGAATACCAGTATGTACAGCTGAGTTAGAAACTGACGGTCAATATACAGGCTGAATACCATTATGTACAGCTGAGTAGAAACTGACGGTCAATATACAGGCTGAATACCAGTATGTACAGCTGAGTAGAAACTGACGGTCAATATACAGGCTGAATACCAGTATGTACAGCTGAGTAGAAACTGACGGTCAATATACAGGCTGAATACCAGTATGTACAGCTGAGTAGAAACTGACGGTCAATATACAGGCTGAATACCAGTATGTACAGCTGAGTAGAAACTGACGGTCAATATACAGGCTGAATACCAGTATGTACAGCTGAGTAGAAACTGACGGTCAATATACAGACTGAATACCATTATGTACAGCTGAGTTAGAAACTGACGGTCAATATACAGGCTGAATACCAGTATGTACAGCTGAGTTAGAAACTGACGGTCAATATACAAGCTGAATACCAGTATGTACAGCTGAGTAGAAACTGACGGTCAATATACAAGCTGAATACCATTATGTACAGCTGAGTAGAAACTGACGGTCAATATACAGGCTGAATACCAGTATGTACAGCTGAGTAGAAACTGACGGTCAAAATACAAGCTGAATACCAGTATGTACAGCTGGTTAATATACAGGCTGAATACCAGTATGTACAGCTGAATATAAACTGACGGTCAATAGATAGGCTGAATACAATAATGTACAGCTGAATACCAGTATGTACAGCTGAATAGAAACTGACGGTCAATATACAGGCTGAATACGATAATGTACAGCTGAATGCAATTATGTACAGCTGAATAAAAACTGACGGTTAATATACAAGCTGAATATTATGAACAGCTGAGTAGAAACTGACGGTCAATATACAGGCTGAATACCATCGTGTACAGCTGAATATAAACTGACGGTCAATATACAGGCTGAATACCATTATGTACAGCTGAGTTGAAACTGACGGTCAATATACAGGCTGAATACCATTATGTACAGCTGGATAGAAACTGACGGTAAATATACAAGCTGAATACCAGTATTTACAGCTGAGTAGAAACTGATGGTAAATATACAAGCTGAATACCAGTATGTACAGCTGAGTAGAAACTGACGGTCAATATACAGGCTGAATACCAGTATGTACAGCTGTGTTAGAAACTGACGGTCAATATACAGGCTGAATACCAGTATGTACAGCTGAGTAGAAACTGACGGTCAATATACAAGCTGAATACCAGTATGTACAGCTGAGTTAGAAACTGACGGTCAATATACAAGCTGAATACCAGTATGTACAGCTGAATAGAAACTGACGGTCAATATACAAGCTGAATACCAGTATGTACAGCTGAGTAGAAACTGACGGTCAATATACAGGCTGAATACCAGTCAATATACAGGCTGAATACCATTATGTACAGCTGAGTAGAAACTGACGGTCAATATACAGGCTGAATACCAGTATGTACAGCTGAGTAGAAACTGACGGTCAATATACAGGCTGAATACCAGTATGTACAGCTGAGTAGAAACTGACGGTCAATATACAGGCTGAATACCAGTATGTACAGCTGAGTAGAAACTGACGGTCAATATACAGGCTGAATACCAGTATGTACAGCTGAGTAGAAACTGACGGTCAATATACAGGCTGAATACCAGTATGTACAGCTGAGTAGAAACTGACGGTCAATATACAGGCTGAATACCAGTATGTACAGCTGAGTAGAAACTGACGGTCAATATACAGACTGAATACCATTATGTACAGCTGAGTTAGAAACTGACGGTCAATATACAGGCTGAATACCAGTATGTACAGCTGAGTTAGAAACTGACGGTCAATATACAGGCTGAATACCAGTATGTACAGCTGAGTTAGAAACTGACGGTCAATATACAAGCTGAATACCAGTATGTACAGCTGAGTAGAAACTGACGGTCAATATACTAGCTGAATACCAGTATGTACAGCTGTGTTAGAAACTGACGGTCAATATACAAGCTGAATACCAGTATGTACAGCTGAGTAGAAACTGACGGTCAATATACAGGCTGAATACCAGTATGTACAGCTGAGTAGAAACTGACGGTCAATATACAGGCTGAATACCATTATGTACAGCTGAGTAGAAACTGACGGTCAATATACAGGCTGAATACCAGTATGTACAGCTGAGTAGAAACTGACGGTCAATATACAGGCTGAATACCAGTATGTACAGCTGAGTTAGAAACTGACGGTCAATATACAAGCTGAATACCAGTATGTACAGCTGAGTAGAAACTGACGGTCAATATACAGGCTGAATACCAGTCAATATACAGGCTGAATACCATTATGTACAGCTGAGTAGAAACTGACGGTCAATATACAGGCTGAATACCAGTATGTACAGCTGAGTAGAAACTGACGGTCAATATACAGGCTGAATACCAGTATGTACAGCTGAGTAGAAACTGACGGTCAATATACAGGCTGAATACCAGTATGTACAGCTGAGTAGAAACTGACGGTCAATATACAGGCTGAATACCATTATGTACAGCTGAGTAGAAACTGACGGTCAATATACAGGCTGAATACCAGTATGTACAGCTGAGTAGAAACTGACGGTCAATATACAGGCTGAATACCAGTATGTACGCTGAGTAGAAACTGACGGTCAATATACAGGCTGAATACCAGTATGTACAGCTGAGTAGAAACTGACGGTCAATATACAGGCTGAATACCATTATGTACAGCTGAGTAGAAACTGACGGTCAATATACAGGCTGAATACCATTATGTACAGCTGAAGTAGAAACTGACGGTCAATATACAGGCTGAATACCAGTATGTACAGCTGAGTAGAAACTGACGGTCAATATACAGGCTGAATACCAGTATGTACAGCTGAGTAGAAACTGACGGTCAATATAC
>JAFMSR010002578.1:0-22815 GCA_022818135.1 Saxidomus purpurata
AACTTGCATCAGGATATGAGACAATTGTAACATGGGCTCCTCAAGGGTCCATATTAGGTCCTTTATTTTTCTCATATACATCAATGATTTGCCGTTGCAAATGAAACACACCTAAATAGTATGCTGATATGTATGCTGACGATACCCCATTATGCACGTTTGACTTGTCAGTAAAATATATTGAAGCAGATTTACAGTTTGATTTAAAAAATGTTGCAGACTGGTGTGATTTAAATAATTTAGCACTAATCTGTATTGTAGTGTACAAAACGATTAACAATTTTACACCACTATACATGCGTAATTTATAATCTTACGATGACATAGTATTTTAAGCACCGTTAAGTTAGAAAAATATTGGATATTGGATATTCGATATTCGAATATCCAATCTACATGTTCTCGTGTAGATTGAATGTTCAGATTGTTTAACCCAAACTTTCATTTAAGGATCAAGAGGAGCTATACATAGAAAGAAACATGCGGCGAACCTCGTCCAGGTTTATATTAACATGTACATTCGAATGTCCAATATCCCCCGAATGTACATGGCAAACTGTATATTGGACATTCAGATTTTCTTTCGCTATACCGTCGTTAGACCACGAAATGGAATCAAAAACATCACAAATAATGATTATAATGTATATATCTATAAGTTTTATTCATCAAAGTTGCAGACATGCGAACTTCCGTATGGGTTGATTTTGACCTGTACATTCGAATATCCAATATCCCCCGAATGTACATAGCAAAATGTATATTGGACATTCAGATTTTATATCGCTATACCGTCGTTATACCACGAAATGGAATCAAAAACATCACAAATAAGGATTAAAATGTATATATCTATAAGTTTTATTCATCACAGTTGCAGACATGCGAACTTCCGTATGAGTTGATTTTGACCCGTACATTCGAATATCCAATATCCCCCGAATGTACATGGCAAAATGTACATTGGACATTCAGATTTTCTTTCGTTTTACCGTCGTTATACCACGATATGGAATAAAAAACATCACAAATAATGATTATAATGTATATATCTATAAGTTCTATTCATCAAAGTTGCAGACATGCGAACTTCCGTATGGGTTGATTTTGATTTCGTGGTAGAACGACGGTTTAGCGGTAGAAAATCTGAATGTACAATGGACATTTTGCCATGTACATTCGGGGGATATTGGATATTCGAATGTACAGGTCAAAATCAACCCATACGGAAGTTCGCATGTCTGCAACATTGATAATTAGAACTTATAAATAGATACATTATAATAATTATATGTATATCGACGGTATAGCGATAGAAAATATGAATTAAGAAATAATCTATGGCTTGGAGTGCTTTATCGAAATTGAAGCATTCCCCGGAGGTGATGTGCCTGGCGGAATAATTCACGAGGGCGAAGCCCGAGTGAATTATTACGCAGGCACTTACCGACGGAAATGCTTCAATTTCGATAAAGCACTCCAAGACATAGATTATTTCGATTCTTGGAAGCCGATTTTTTAAAACCACTACGGACCTTTTTTCAGTTCGGCGGTAATGTGTAAAACAGCATAAATAGTAGCTGTTGGAATTCACTCCCCTATTCGGGCAACCATTCAAGATATCAAATATAACTATATTATACAAACTTATTTTAGTTTAATCATCTAATACATAAAATATAAAAAGAAATACCTGACTGACATTATGCAGAAGACGTCGATTCAGAACCTTACAAATCAGCCAATCGATTTAAATGCGTACCGTTAATTTGAACTGTACAACGTTTTAACGTGGAGTAATGACGTCAGTGTGATGACGTAAACGTTTTCATTCATAGTTTTGTCTCCCGGAATCAAAACTTGCATGACTGTTAATCCTGAATTTCTTGTCCTTTTTTAAGGAAACGAGGTGAGGGTATTCCAAAGGCTTATTTGACGCAATCAAAAATAATATTTAGGTTCTTAAACAAATCTTTTTCATGCGACTGATGTATTTATACTGATATTATTTCCATTTCTATATTTTATTTTTGCGCGGGAGTAAATTAGAAAAGTCGGAAGGAGCTACTTCCATGTCCGAAACTCCGCCTACTTTTCCGAGTGCTTTAATCATATTAATGCACTCGAATTGACTATAGAAATATACCGTAGGCATATTAGAATGTCAAATATACAATTTGTCATGTACATTCGATTCGAATGTACATGTTAATATAAACCTGGACGAGGTTCGCCGCATGTTTCTTGCTATGTATATCTCCTCCTGATCCTTAAATGAAAGTTTTGGTTAAACAATCTGAATATTCGAATATCCAATATCCAATATCCAATTTTTTTCTAACTTAACGGCGCTAGTATTTTAGTATACAAAACGATTAACAATTTTACACCACTATACATGCGTAATTTATTATCTTACGATAACATACAGACTAACTATAGTCTCAGGTCTAGAAATAAAAAAGATATTCGGCACCCAATATTTAAATCGAAATATACTAAACTAACTTTCCAACATGCTGGTATGGTAGTATGGAATTACATTCCTTCTGATATTAGAAACGCATCTACGCTCGCCTCCTTTCGTATCAAGTACAGACAGTATCTTATTACTCGGTAACTGATCTTTGATCTTTCAATACTGTAACTCATGTGCTTTTGCTAATTACTGTAATTCAGGTGTTATTTCTATGGAAGCCTTGGAGGGCCACTTTTGAGTTTCGACTTACGGGTGTTTTTTTACTTTTGACTTATGACTTTCGACTTTTGACTTATGACAGATACAGAGTTGGCAAAGTTTCCAAAGAGTCATAATGGTGTAAAATTTTGTTTCTGCAATCCAGGTGTAGAAACAATAAGTAAAATTATGTCTGTGCGTAGTACTGCAAACTTGTTTGCTGTAAATAAATTTTCTAAGTTACTTTTGTCTTTGTCATTTATTTTAGTATCAATGAGCCGTTACGGCTCGCCAGGAGGCGACCTTGGGAGCCTCCGCAGTGAGCGGCGACGCAGGTTTCCTCTTTCTTTAAGCGGGCGGGGGGGGGGGGCAGGCGTAAAGCCAACTATCAAGGAACTGAAAGAAAAATAAAATTTTGAAATTTTGTTGTTGCTATGGTAACATTAAAAAAAATATGTTTTTATGTATCTATAGGTTAATATCACAAGGTATACCGATGGAAATTAAAGTGCTGTAATATGTATAAGTATATTGTTATATTGATGGGTCCTCGGTAGCAGGTTCCTAGTATTACCTGAACCTGCCGCTGGAGGTCCTCAGTGAGGACCGTGTATAGGGTTAGGGTTAGGGTTTATTTTTTCATAAGTCATAAGTAATAAGTCAAAGTCAAAGTCAAAGTCAAAGTCAGAAGTCAAAGTCAAAAGTCATGAGTCATAAGTCAAAAGTAATATGTCATAAGTCATAACCCATAAGTAATAAGTTAAAAGTCAAAAGTCAAAACAAAAAGCGTGTTAAAACATGTTTATTTTGTTACTATTGATAGAAATGATGTATTTTTTATATATATATAATTGATTTTATTAAAATCTTTTAAAAAGAAATTGTATTTTATTGAGTGTGGTCGTGTTCATATTGTTCTTATAAAAATGCGGGCAAACACGCCGAAGCAAAGGCGACTTTATAAAACCCGAGGGGTATTAGATAAGAAAAAAACGCGATTCATATGTCAAAAGTAATAAGTCATAAGTCAAAAGTCAAAAGTCATAACTTAAAAGTCAAAAACACCCGTAAGTCGAAACTTAAAAGTGGCCCTCCAAGGCTTCCATATATTTCTCATTACTGTAACTCATGTGTTATTGCTCATTACTATGGAAGCCGTGGAGGGCCACTTTTGAGTTTCGACTTACGGGTGTTTTTGACTTTTAAGTTATGACTTTCGACTTTTGACTTTTGATAACCCTTATTACGTTTTCGATAATAGTTTCTCTTCTTGTAATAATAATTCTTCCTCTTGTAATACCTCCTACGAGGTATATACCGTCGCCTTTTCGCTTCGCTGCGATCATTCCCAAAAGCACTGCTGTATTGCCTCTTTGGCATTTTTATTAGAACAATATAAACACGACCACACTCAATCAAATATAATTTTTATTTAAAAGATTTTAATAAAACCAATTATATATATATATAAAAATTACATTATTTCTATAAATAGTAACAAAACAAAACATGTTTTAACACGCTTTTTGTTTTGACTTTTTAATTATGACTTTTGACTTATTACTTATGAGTTATGACTTATTACTTTTTACTTATTATTTATTACTAATGACTTTTGACTTTTGACTTATGACTTAAAATAAACCCCCCCCCCCCCCCCCCCCCCCCCCACACTTATGGGTTACCACTTATTAACTTATGAAAAAATAAACCCTAACCCTAACCCTATACACGGTCCTCACCGAGGACCTCCAGCGGCAGGTTCAGGTAATACTAGGATCCTGCTACCGAGGACCCATCAAAATAACAATATACTTATACATATTACAGCACTTTAATTTGCTTCGGTATACCTTGTGATATTGTGAAAACCATAGCAACAAAACATTTTTAATTTTTTTTTTACAGTTCCTTGATAGTTGACTTTACGCCTGTGGGACCCCCCGCATAAAGAAAGAGGACACCCACCAGGCCTCCGAGAGTTGCGTCGCCGCTCACTGCGGAGGCTCCCAAGCTCGCCTCCTGACGGCTCATTGATACTAAAATAAATGGCAAAGACAAAAGTAACTTAGTTCATTTATTTACAGCAAACAAGTTTGCAGTGCTACGCACAAACATCATTTTAAAACCTTAATACAGGTTCTAATCCCAGTTTATATTGTCGCAGCAGATCGTTATGCTTTTATTATGCTTAGCCTAAGCCAAAAGTCATAAGTCAGAAGTCATAAGTCAAAAGTAAAAAAACACCCGTAAGTCGAAACTCAAAAGTGGCCCTCCACGGTTTCCATAAATAACTGCATGTCTCTGTTTTATTGATCATACATTTGTAATTTGTTTATGTTAAAACTGTTTTGTATTATTAATGCAATGTTTATAGGAAGGCCTCGAGGAAGATTAGTCCTCTGACTTATTGAGTTACCTTCTTTAAATAAAGATTATTATTATTATCATTATTATTATTATTATGAAAGCCATCCATTTTTTTTGTATTTGACGTGAATTTATATGACATCATGTACACTTATGTCTAATTGAACATGTGTATCAGAGTCTTGTGCAATACTGTAACGCTTAGGTTTCCCACCCAAGTGAACGAATATGAACCAAAATTTCAGAGAAGGGATGGTTTTCATATTCATATGCTTAATATTACTTAATGGTCATTTGTACTAAAATAAGCCTTTTAATTGCTACCATAATACCACTCCGTTTGCGGTGCATAGAATGACCGAAAAAGACCGAAAAACCGAAAAAGACCGAAAAACAGTTTATGAAGACCGAAAACAACTTTTTTTTTGAAAGTGTATACATAACTTACAGTTTAAATGTAGAAATTTGTACAAATTGTATTACAAGTCAAGTAAAAAGATCAAAAAAATATTGCAGACCGAAAACTTTCTGAATTAGCACTCCAGATTTTTTAATGGATGCGGCACGGGAACTTATCAAAACAGACAAAAAATTATTCACTACATACAAATTCCTTCAGTTATTTGATACTTAAGTTATGAATCGTACATTATCTTTCGAAAAAATGTTGTTTTCGGTAAACATAAATTGTTTTTCGGTTCTTTTTCGGTGTTATTCGGTCTTTTTTGGTCTATTTCGGTCATTCTATGCACCCCTCTGTTTGCTGTCTTAATCACCCCCCCATCTACTATGTTAGCTGTTCTTATTCTGATAATAAATTTTAACTGTTACAGTACTGATAGTAAGTTTCACCTCTGCGATTATCCACTATTTTCAATGTGTCCTAGGCTTTAAAGATAATTGGCCGGATTTATTATAGATCAACCGGGAAGAGAAGTTGTCTCCTTCTTTTTGAACGATTCGGAAATAGATCAAAATGACGTTTTCCATGTCTTTTAAAAAAATTTTTTATAATAATGTATCACATTTTGCTTAATATTTATGTTACACGGAAATGGCTAAACGTACATAAAATTCATAGATTTTCAATTTCCGAGGGAAATCATTTCAATAGTACCGAAACAGTTTACAATGATGGTCAATGCATATTATTAAATAAACAGATTTATTAATTGAAATTTTAATTATATCGTTGTAATATGTTTAAAGAAAAACCATGCGGGACCACCAATCAAACTGTCCACTTGTATTAATCTGGGGAGGGAATCGAACCCTCTTACATGATTTTCCTTTATGATACATTTCATGTGATGAATTTCCATTATTGCAGTTGGCAGTGTACATGTAGTAGAGCAGATATAGCATGTAATAAATCCTGCAAAACGCCGCAGCCAGTAAAACTTATAATCATGCATTTGAATGGAAATATAAAATGAATTTGAAAACAAAGATCATGAAAATTAATTAGTTTGACGACATAGTGTGTTTTGTCATTATAACGGAATAAATAAGATTACTAATATTTGTGGTGTTCCGTTTGGAAACACAGCTTGTGTCGAAATTTTATTTGACATTAATGTACGATGGTGAAATCACGAAGCCTACTAGTAACATAGTATTGTCATTTCACCATCTGGATTTTAACATTGTAATTTCTACTTTTTAGCACCGTATACTAGTATGCAACTTTCTAAACGTACTTTCATGTTTCCATCATCGATATTTTGTATTCTCAACATCGTGGCTTACTTCATTAGTGCTGTGGGGCTCTTTTTGGGAAATTTTTTTTTTTTTTTTTTTTTTTTTTTTTTTTTTTTTTTTTTTTTTTTTTTTTTTTTTGGCTTACTTCATTGAGGTCACAGAAAAAGTTCAAACAAGCTATGTTCTAAACGGAAGACCATACATAGGCACAGTTTTTCGCAATGTCTTGCTCGTCTTTACTACCGTAAGTGCCTTCTGGCGGAAAATCCAAATTTACACTATATTTGTAATGCCCTGCTGGGTTTAACTACCGGCAGTGTATACTGGCAGTGCATTAAGTTTGCTCAGCCAGCAGTGCATTATGGCATTGCATTAATCTTGTACTGCCAGCAGAGCATTGTGGAAATGCATTAATCTTAAACTGCCAGCAGTGCATAGTAGCAGTGAATGAAATTTTACACTATATTTTGAATGCACTGCTGGAATTCACTGCCAGCAGTATATTGTGGCAGTGCATTAATCTTGTACTGCCAGCAGTGCATGGTAGCAGTGAATGAAATTTTACACTATATTTTGAATGCACTGCTGGAATTCACTGCCAGCAGTGCATTGTGGCAGTGCATTAATCTTGTACTGCCAGCAGTGCATAGTAGCAGTGAATTAAATTTTTACACTATATTTTGAATGCACTGCTGGATTTCACTGCCAGCAGTGCATTGTGGCAGTGCATTAATCTTGTACTGCCAGCAGTGCATAGTAGCAGTGAATGAAATTTTACACTATATTTTGAATGCACTGCTGGAATTCACTGCCAGCAATGCATTGTGGCAGTGCATTAATCTTGTTTCTCTTGGTGCTCTGCCTTCTGCAAAGGCATTGAGTACATACGTTTTTTGGTTCTCAAGGTTTGCTTTTTATATATTTATACACGAGCATTTTTGTGTTTTACATACCATGCCTTTTGTTTCCATTGCGTGTGTTAGAGATTCACCTAGCAGGGATTACTTTTATTTACACTGTCATGTGACTTTGGAACATGGTGGGGGTAAGAGTGAGGTTGGTGCGCACCATAAACCGGTTTAAGCTCCCCAGTGGTGTTTTTGCCACTGACCGTTCCAGGGCGGTGCCCTACTGTGCTTCCTTTAATTGTTCGTTTTGTCCTCGTGTGTTTGCTTTGTATGCTAGTGTGTGTTGGTAGTGTATATGTGTGTGTGTACATGATTGTGTGTGTGTGTCGTGTGTGTGTGTTGGTGGTGTGCACTTCTGGGTGCTGTGGGGCTCGTTTTGGGGAGGCTGCGTTTTTGGTACGTGGCATTCCCTGTTTGATATTATTTTTGTTTTTTTGTACTGCCAGCAGTGCATGGTAGCAGTGAATGAAATTTTACACTATATTTTGAATGCACTGCTGGAATTCACTGCCAGCAATGCATTGTGGCAGTTCATTAATCTTGTACTGCCAGCAGTGCATAGTAGCAGTGAATTAAATTTTACACTATATTTTGAATGCACTGCTGGAATTCACTGCCAGCAGTGCATTGTGGCAGTGCATTAATCTTTTACTGCCAGCAGTGCATAGTAGCAGTGAATGAAATTTTACACTATATTTTGAATGCACTGCTGGAATTCACTGCCAGCAGTGCATTGTGGCAGTGCATTAATCTTTTACTGCCAGCAGTGCATAGTAGCAGTGACTGAAATTTTACACTATATTTTCAATGCACTGCTGGAATTCACTGCCAGCAGTGCATTGTGGCAGTGCATTAATCTTTTACTGCCAGCAGTGCATAGTAGCAGTGAATGAAATTTTACACTATATTTTGAATGCACTGCTGGATTTCACTGCCAGCAGTGCATTGTGGCAGTGCATTAATCTTGTACTGCCAGCAGTGCATAGTAGCAGTGAATGAAATTTTACACTATATTTTGAATGCACTGCTGGATTTCACTGCCAGCAGTGCATTGTGGCAGTGCATTAATCTTGTACTGCCAGCAGTGCATAGTAGCAGTGAATGAAATTTTACACTATATTTTAAATGCACTGCTGGAATTCACTGCCAGCAGTGCATTGTGGCAGTGCATTAATCTTTTACTGCCAGCAGTGCATGGTAGCAGTGAATGAATTTTTACACTATATTTTGAATGCACTGCTGGAATTCACTGCCAGCAGTGCATTGTGGCAGTGCATTAATCTTTTACTGCCAGCAGTGCATAGTAGCAGTGAATGAAATTTTACACTATATTTTGAATGCACTGCTGGAATTCACTGCCAGCAGTGCATTGTGGCAGTGCATTAATCTGTTACTGCCAGCAGTGCATGGTAGCAGTGAATGAAATTTTACACTATATTTTGAATGCACTGCTGGAATTCACTGCCAGCAGTGCATTGTGGCAGTGCATTAATCTGTTATTGCCAGCAGTGCATAGTAGCAGTGAATTAAATTTTACACTATATTTTGAATGCACTGCTGGAATTCACTGCCAGCAGTTCATTGTGGCAGTGCATTAATCTTTTACTGCCAGCAGTGCATAGTAGCAGTGAATGAAATTTTACACTATATTTTGAATGCACTGCTGGATTTCACTGCCAGCAGTGCATTGTGGCAGTGCATTAATGTGTTACTGCCAGCAGTGCATAGTAGCAGTGAATGAATTTTTACACTATATTTTGAATGCACTGCTGGAATTCACTGCCAGCAGTGCATTGTGGCAGTGCATTAATCTTTTACTGCCAGCAGTGCATAGTAGCAGTGAATTAAATTTTACACTATATTTTGAATGCACTGCTGGATTTCACTGCCAGCAGTGCATTGTGGCAGTGCATTAATGTGTTACTGCCAGCAGTGCATGGTAGCAGTGAATGAATTTTTACACTATATTTTGAATGCACTGTTGGATTTCACTGCCAGCAGTGCATTGTGGCAGTGCATTAATCTTGTACTGCCAGCAGTGCATAGTAGCAGTGAATGAAATTTTACACTATATTTTAAATGCACTGCTGGAATTCACTGCCAGCAGTGCATTGTGGCAGTGCATTAATCTTGTACTGCCAGCAGTGCATGGTAGCAGTGAATGAATTTTTACACTATATTTTGAATGCACTGCTGGAATTCACTGCCAGCAGTGCATTGTGGCAGTGCATTAATCTTTTACTGCCAGCAGTGCATAGTAGCAGTGAATGAAATTTTACACTATATTTTGAATGCACTGCTGGAATTCACTGCCAGCAGTGCATTGTGGCAGTGCATTAATCTGTTACTGCCAGCAGTGCATGGTAGCAGTGAATGAAATTTTACACTATATTTTGAATGCACTGCTGGAATTCACTGCCAGCAGTGCATTGTGGCAGTGCATTAATCTGTTATTGCCAGCAGTGCATAGTAGCAGTGAATTAAATTTTACACTATATTTTGAATGCACTGCTGGAATTCACTGCCAGCAGTTCATTGTGGCAGTGCATTAATCTTTTACTGCCAGCAGTGCATAGTAGCAGTGACTGAAATGTTACACTACATTTTGAATGCACTGCTGGATTTCACTGCCAGTAGTGCATTGTGGCAGTGCATTAATGTGTTACTGCCAGCAGTGCATAGTAGCAGTGAATGAATTTTTACACTATATTTTGAATGCACTGCTGGAATTCACTGCCAGCAGTGCATTGTGGCAGTGCATTAATGTTTTACTGCCAGCAGTGCATAGTAGCAGTGAATTAAATTTTACACTATATTTTGAATGCACTGCTGGATTTCACTGCCAGCAGTGCATTGTGGCAGTGCATTAATGTGTTACTGCCAGCAGTGCATGGTAGCAGTGAATGAATTTTTACACTATATTTTGAATGCACTGTTGGATTTCACTGCCAGCAGTGCATTGTGGCAGTGCATTAATCTTGTACTACCAGCAGTGCATAGTAGCAGTGACTGAAATTTTACACTATATTTTGAATGCACTGCTGGAATTCACTGCCAGCAGTGCATTGTGGCAGTGCATTAATCTTTTACTGCCAGCAGTGCATGGTAGCAGTGAATGAAATTTTACACTATATTTTGAATGCACTGCTGGAATTCACTGCCAGCAGTACATTGTGGCAGTGCATCATTTTCCCTATATAAAATGGAATGCTTTGTGCTTAAGTCACTGCTCACTGCTAACTTCTCACATATCACAATTCCATTGTATAGAGTATCAAATATCGGCTGAGGCGGACCCCCGACCCCAAACAAAAAAAAAAAAAAAAAAAAAAAAAAAAAATAAAAAAAAAAAAAAAAAAAAAAATTTTAAAAAAAAAAAAAAAAAAAAAAAAAAAAAAAAAAAAAAAAAAAAAAAAAAAAAAAAAAAAAAAAAAAAAAAAAAAAAAAAAAAAAAAAAAAAAAAAAAAAAAAAAAAAAAAAAAAAAAAATTAAAAAAAAAATTTAAAATATAAAAAAAAAAAAAAAAAAAAAATATTTTTTTTTTTTTTCCCTTTTTATTTTTTTTTTTTTTTTTTTATAATAAAAAAAAAAAAAAAAAAAATAAAAAAAAAAAATTTTTTTTTAAAAAAAAAAAAAAAAAAAAAAAAAAAAAAAAAAAAAAAAAAAAAAAAAAAAAAAAAAAAAAAAAAAAAAAAAAAAAAAAAAAAAAAAAAAAAAATAATTTTTTTTTTTTAGAGAAAAAATCGGCAAGTCCCTTTAGGGGGACCCCTGACTGCAAATAAAATAAAAAAAAAAAAAAAAAAAAAAAAAAAAAAAAAAAAAAAAAAAAAAAAAAAAAAAAAAAAAAAAAAAAAAAAAAAAAAAAAAAAAAAAAAAAAAAAAAAAAAAAAAAAAAAAAAAAAAAAAAAAAAAAAAAAAAAAAAAAAAAAAAAAAAAAAAAAAAAAAAAAAAAACCCCCCAAAAAAAAAAAAAAAAAATAATAAAAAAAAAAAAAAAAAAAAAACCCCCCCCCCCCCCCCCCCCCCCCAAACTATTTTTAATTTTTAAAAAATTAAAATATTTTAAAAATATTAAAAATATTTATTTTAAAAAAAAAAAAAAAAAAAAAAAAAAAAAAAAAAAAAAACAAAAAAAAAAAAAAAAAAAAAAAAAAAAAAAAAAAAAACACAAAAAAAAAAAAAAACCCACCCACCCCAAACAACCCAAAACCCAAAAATTACTGATTAACAGATTTGACAATATATAAAGTATAAGCTGAAATTCTATTTAAAAGGAAAAGGATGAAATGTACAAAAAATGTGGAAAAAGAAGACATTTCATACAATGTAACCAAACAGTCCTTTATCCTTTTAAATCAATAACAGTAGTTGTATATTTCATTGTTTATGCAATTTAGTACATGTACTGTCTTATAGCTAAATCCGATCATGAGATGGTAATATGACACAAAATAAAAGGGCGAAATAAAGGGAACGTCTCAAACAAATTATATCAAATAAACCTCAATGCTACGTATAGTCATCACTGTTCTGTTGTTCATTACACATTTGTTCGATCAAATTAAAACTTAAATAAATGTACAGTAAACTATGTTTATAACGAACTCATCGGGACATATGAAATATGTTCCTTATATCCGGAGTTCCTTATATCCGTATACCGAACAAGTTCCTTATATACGATGTATATATATCGAACTTAAATCTATATCGAACAAGTAGTTTTATAGCCAAATGTTATAAAATCCTAACCATCAACTTATAGTCGCTTTTGATTTTCCTACCTCCTTTGAATAGTTATAAAGATCTTTAAACGTTATCCTTTTCTATACCCGTAAACCTATGTAAAATAACATAAAAAAGACGATTCGTGTTTTAATTTGCAATGCTTAAACATGTACGATGTATATATATCGAACTAAAATATATATCTAACAAGTGTTTTATAGTCAAATGTAATAAAATCCGAACCGTCAACTTTTGATTGTCCTACCTCTATTTGAAGAGTTAAAAAGATCTACTGTATAACAGTTCTGTCCCGTAAATATATGTAAATATTTGCAAGGATTAATAAAACATAAAAAAGATGGTTCATGTTTTCATTGGCAATACTTAAACAAATACAAATGAAGAAAGCTGGCCATAACTTGAAATATTTAACAAGGTATTTTTTTCCCAAAATCATCCGGACGCTCAGAGTTATTTACGTAAATATTATCACTTAGCAATTATGTTTGAACTCTCATTTAACTAGTTTACCAAAACGTTACACATTTGTAAGGATTAACCTTTATGAATAATAGCTACTAGTGCGCTTAATGCAAAATCAACATATTTTTTTAGCTCTCCAAAATATATTTGCTGTTCGATATATACGATTACTTTACTGTACATTTTACTTTGTTGGGCTAGAAAATATTGTTCCTCATATCCGAAGTTTCCTTATAACCGGAGTACGATATAACCGTATATTTTTACATTAAACAGAGAAGGTAAAAACATCGGGCCCCCAAAAAAACTGTTCGTTATATCCGAAGTAACGTTATATCCGGAGTCGATATATACGGAGTGTACTGTACAGTAAAACTTCGATAACTCGAGGTCGCAAGGGGACGAGTAAAATGCGAGTTTATACGAGTTCTCGTGTTATCCGAGTCATGGAAAGTTCACAAGTTTTTCTGCTGTGACGTATATTATGAACAAAGAGTATTTTAGGACCTTTATGTTGTAATAGGATTGATATATTCAATTATTTCATTAAATCACGAACCCTAATTACAATATTAAATCCTGTGTACATTTCATCTCATGATTAAGTTGTCGTTATAAAAAAACTCGCAAACATTTCTCTTCTTCTTATAGGCGGATGCAATTACATAAGATTGAAGATGATTAAAATGTGCGAATAATATTTTAAACAATTGGGCCACCGGATGGCCGATTAATCGATAATAAACAAACATTCAATCAACAATAGAAATTCTTTCTCATGTCGTGTCCAGAAATGATACGTAAGCGAAGGTGAAAAAATCTGATAATCAGTGTCCTCGAATTGCCGCAGGTAATTTAGCAATAAATCTACTTTGCGGGACCAAAGTTATTTTTCGAGTTATCTCGGGTTCTCGAGTTATCAATGCTCGAGTTATCCATGGTGATTTCTGATTAATTATATAGGTAAAATGGCTGGGACCGACAGGAGTCCTTGAGTTATCCCGGGATCTCGAATTATCGAAGCTTTTATTGTGTAGTTATCAGTATTGTCACAAGCTTCTTTCGGCAGTGTTCAGAGCTATGAATGCTTGCTATATTCAAACACTTGTAACATACGACAAATGAAAGTACTGCCGTGACGGAATACTGTAGAAACTGAAGAACTTGTAACTCACAAGACGACCTGACACTGTAAACGATTATCTAAGGTGTGTAATGTTATCCTCTATATTCCTAAATGATTTCTTTTTTTCCAGCTTTGAATAAATTCCGGTTTACTAAAAAATCCTCCAACAGATAGTAGGATTCTAGTATACAATGTCCGGGAATATGTCCTGCAATTAATACTTCTTATGACTTTTCGACCACATTCGAGCATGTTTGTCATTCGCAATAAGCAAACCACTGTGCTACATCTTACTTTTCAGAAATGCATAGAAACTGTGTCAGGAAAAATGTTTGAATTTCAATCAGCGGTATAAACGCTTTAAACGTTTTTGCTTTACATACATATAAGCTGCATGCAATATACCTTTTCAACAAATAAAACTCAATATTAAGATCTTAATTGAAGATTGCATATGTTTAAAATCTCAAAATCCATGCTTAGGCAATCAAATATCGGTTTCCAACATTGGATAAATGTCCTCTTGATATTCCACTCTATTAAATATCAAATTGAATATGTACTGACATCTCCAAAATATCATACACAAAATTTAAAGTTTAAAAAAAGAACTTCAGAATGTATGTGTGAACGATAACAAACAAAAACGTCATTGTGGAGTGACTTTCAAATATCATCGTTAATAATCTTATGTCATAGCAGTAAACAAGTCATACCAGTCATATGTTACTATTTTAGACACCTAACAGACTTCGTATGAAATATACGTATTAGATACGTATAATTCTAAACATATTTGTAATGCTTTTTGTGACATGTTTTGTGTTACAATGTAAACCAATTTCAATGTATTTTAGGTATCAAAAATACTTAAACACAAGCTGTCAACAAAAACAAAACAGTAACAGTGTTTGGAGGTGCCAATGCATATATATTTCCTGGAAAAATGTTGTGCGAAACTCTTCATGATGTTTCTGCACCAGGGTCAGGTGCCAGAATGTATGAGTGTGATTTTGTTCACGGGATTCTTTTCGAAACATATCATACAGGAAATTTCTCAAAGCATATTGGGCTCGGTGAAGGTGAAGAAGGACCCCACAATATGTTTTTATATAGAAACAAATCACATCTGTCACATTTGTCACTGACACTAACTGGGCTAAGAACACTTTGTTGTTGATTTTATTTGTTAAGCAATCCCACTTCAGCAATCTTACACAGCCACTGAATGTTGGGTGTGTTTGGACTAATGAAATTGTATTGCAAACGTTAGAGTAAAGCTTATATTAAATTAAAAACAAATAAGATATTATTATTTCATTTCGAAAATCCGAAATATACCCCTTTGACATAAACTGGAGATAGATTTCACCAATGAACGTCAGCCAGTAAGCACAAGTCAATGCCAAGAAACAAACAATTTTTGAAGGCAGAACTATCACCAAACCAGTCCTACAACCAAAGAGGATATTTGAAACACCATTCCAAGTGCCAGAAAACTTAATGTCAGACTTAATGTCCTAACTTAGAACCACTATAAGAACAGCATAAACACAAAGCTCAATTCGTGAAAAAAAAACACATACATGTAACAAGGAAAGACTTTGAAATCGGGCACAGATAATGGTTGTTGGAGTTCATTCCTCCTCATTTGTACAACCAGTATCACGTATCCCCCCTTGATGTAGAGAAGTCGAATATGCAAGGAACAGTTAATTAAGTAAAAGTCACTGTGAAATTCGTGAAAATGGCGCCCGTAGAATAGTAGAATAGAAAAAATAGCAAAAAAAATCTTTTTTTTAAATCTGTCTTTAGTAATAGTGACCCTGCCCTGAGATTCCCCCCTTAAAACAATTTTAGAATAAAAGAAAATTCAAAAATTTATCTTTAGTAACAGTGAACTTGACCCTTCTATTTTAGTAACATTGACCTTGATCTTCATCCTAGTGACCCTAAATGTCATACCAAGCTTCATTCCCCACAAACTACCTACACACCAAATTTCATTGCAACTGGTCACTCTTAACTAAAGTTATTAAGCGGAAACCATTTTACAATTCCGGGTCACCGTGACCTTGACCTTTGACCTCTACTGACCGCAAAATCAAAAGGGGTTATTTGCTGGACACGACAAACCTCCACATCAAGTGCCAAGATCCTAGGGCCAAGCATTCTCGAGTTATCATCCGGAAACCGTTTTACTATACCAGGTGACTTTGACCTTGACCTTTGACCTACTAACTTTAAAACCGATAGTGGACCACTATCGCTTATGACCAATCTCCACATAAAGTTTCAAGATACAAGGCCCACGCGTTGTCCTGTTATCGTTTGGAAACCGCTCTATACAATTCCTGGTCACCATGACCTTGAAGTTCGACCTGCTGACCTCAAAAACAATTGAGGTCCTTTACCGGTCATGACTAACCTCCACATAAAGTTTCAAGATGCTAGGCCAAAGTGTTCTTGAGTTATCATCCGGAAACTGTTTCACTATTCCTGGTCACTGGGACATTGACTTTTGATCTATTTACCTCAAAAGCGATTGGGGTCCTCCGCTGGTCATGACCAATATCCACATCAAGTTTCAAGATCCTAGGCCGAAGCGTTCTTGATAATTATCCGGAAACAAGTTGGTAAACGGACGGACGGACATACCGACCGATATCTGCAAACTAATATACCCCTCTTCTTCGTAGGAGGAATAAGAACTATATTATACGAACTTGGCTTCAATTTAATCATCTTATATTGACAGTGTATGTGATAGTATGCGAAAAACGTCAGAGCTACACTCTAACAGTAGATAAAATAAATTTAAATGGCACGGTACTGATGAAGTTCACGTGGAGTAACCACGTCAGCGGAAAGTTGTAAGCTTTCATTAGTTATTTTATCTTCGGGAATCTAAACAAAGTCCTTTATTATTGTTTTCTTTTCACGCAATAATACTTATGTAAACATTTATATCTCTTTGGTAATATCCTTTAAAGTTCTAAATATATTAGAATCATCTTTCAAAATAAAACAATTAATGCTCTGTTATGTAGAAAATATGTGAAGGTGGCCATCTGCACGATATCTGTACGTGGATGACATGAGTTTGAGATAAGAATGCATAAATCAATACAATATGTTGTTCATTTCTTAATCATTTTATACACCATTTAGTATTGTCTTCTTTCTCAATTCATATAAACATTAAAAAGACAAAAGTTAATCGAAATCCGATTCGGAGGTGGCAATCTGAATCAAAACAGTGAGCTAAAGGGTTTTTACTCATTCACACCTTAAGCTAGATTAAGCAAAGATATGTGAAGTCCGTGATACATGTTTTAAGAAACCCATCACTATTATTTAACTCATTATAATAACCAACATCGTTTTCTGCTAATTTCGACAATAATTGGAATTTAATTGTAAATGCCATGAAAGTTAGTACGTTTTGGACCTGGGCTCGATCCCAGGTCAGTCTGCATGAGAAGCGTCCTTGTGGTAAATATGTAACGTCAAGCTTTCTTAAGTCTTTCCAGCTGTAAATTAGTAAAAGAAATCAATAACTTTCCCCCATAAGTGATTGGCTCGTACATGTGGTGGCTCGGGAACCAAAGGTTTAGTCAGCCACTAAAACAGTTCTCAATAACATAAAATGTTTCTTCAGGGATAACGGTAAAGGTGATAGATTAAACAATATTTTAGTAACTCGAAGCATTTACAAAATATGAAAATAACATAATCAGTACATACAGGATAGAGTAGAAAGCTAATACCTTTTTTATTAACTCTCTCCTGGTGGTATATATCGGATGATTTAGTGAAAGGCAGACGACGAGGCCATCGTACATGAGTCATTAAAAATGACTAACATCCTGTTGTCTTTCTGATAGATGCCGAGTTAGTCCTGCTGCCTTAGCTAATGCCAAATTAATAGTCCATGCAAAAGAACTAAACAAACTCAGTGAGCAGCGGAAAGTTTCCCTTCAGATGACCATCACACTGTGGTGTTCATGGCCATTAAATATTGGACAAATTGGACAACCAGTGGGTAAGGGCGACACCCTTGTAAACAGAGTCTAAAAGGAACAGCTTCAGGTGATTAAGACTCTTAAAGAACAAAGACGCAGAAATATAATATTAACATATATATATATATATATATATATATATATATCTGTTCAGAGTACGAGGTGTGTTCGAAATGTATTGTGTATTATGCTGTATCCATGCCATATCCAGGAGGAATTTTACATCGAAATTTAACCACCTGAATACATGTTGACCTCTACGAAATTTCTATACTATTGTATATACATGTACATGTATCGTCTAAATAAACGGTTTGTAGGGTTTTTGTCATTTCAATATAGACAGTTGTTGACCACTGTTGTAAAATGGTTGGAAAACAAATAGCAAATAAATTATGAGAAGTTTCGTGCTAGTAAGCTCGGTTATTCCGAAAGAGGTTTTTGCCAAAATTACTCACTTAAAGAGACTTGCACATCTACTACTTAGGGTGATTATATTTACCTATATTCACTGCAATCATTTGAAAAATTAAGAAGTTCAGCTAAGGTGTCGAAAAGACGGTCCGTAGATGGAAAGGTGTAGTTTGTGGAGCAAACTTCTCCTTCAGTGTACAAAGGATTCCATCGAATATTGGCACAAATAATCGCCATGAGTAGTAGATGTGCAAGACACATGTTTCAAATGATTGCAATGAATATTGATAAACATAATCACCCTTAGTAGTAGATATGCATGTCTCTTTATTTGAGAAAGTTGGCAGCTTCTTTATGTGAGAAAGTTGACAGTTCTTAGAGGAATAAGGTTCTAAACTTTAGTACTTATCCTTCCCACAGGCGATGGTTAACTGAAATGGCAACTTGTAACAAATGACTGAAATATGATTGAAATGGGCGTATAGCACTTAAAAACATTATTATAGGACAACCAAGTGCTACCTCATTTGTAGTTTGTCATTATGAATAACTTATATTGTTTCTTAACAAAAAACTTCAAGCTTTCTGCCAAATATGAACACTATCTCTCAAAAATATGTGTAACTTATGTTTGAAGATTTTTTTGTGTCCACTGTTTAAACGCGAAAAAATTCTAAGTGACGTTTCACTCAAGTGATTTATAATTTCATTAAGGGACCTATATAATACTTTAAGTATATGAGTTATGGCTATTAAAACTGAAACTGTGATCATCAAAAACTGCACATACACCTTTTACACATTTAAATATTTTCACATTTCCTTGTTTGTTTAGCACGAAACTGTTATAAGTGCCTTTTTACCAAAATTGCCCTTTGAAGTGAAGCAATTAAAAAAACTGCAATATGTGGTTGTGCAGTAAGTGATTGTTCACATAAAGTCAACAAACTGGTAAGTATAGTATGGTTTATATAAAATGAGAATGTTTTTCCTTCTCCTGTAAAATTATGGAAAAGTGCACTTACACTAGTTTCGCGTTCAGCCCTCGGTGTCGCCTGGCTTTAAAATGTAATTTTTAGCTTTAAAATGTAACTTCTAGCCTTAAAATGTAATTTCTGCGAATTGTGATTGTCTTAAAGAAACACTGAACTTATTAACAAGATATGTATTGGTCATGATTGTATGTTTACACTGTATAATCACGACTGAAATGCAATTTTCCAAATTGCAATTGCAAGTATTTGATAACCTCCATAAACAGTCTTTAAACAGCAAATTTCTTTTCAGAAGGCCACATTGTAAATAAGTCAAATGTTTTGTACGTTTACTTAATGTGTTTTACCTTCTATAAATAAAGATTTTATTATTATTATTATTATTATTATTATTATTATTATTATTTTATTATTATTATTATTATTATTATTATTATTATTATTATTATCCTGGTGTTTACAATTTTGTATAAGAAGTCATCAATGTAATGTATCGATATATAAAGTAAAAAAATAATACATTTGGAAAGACAAGAATGGTCTTACTATTCAAGAGTCATGCCCTGAGACTTGTGTAAAAGTAACGCAAATGCCAGCTTTATTCTCAGCAATAGTGGCATCAAGTCTTGGTATTAATTTTTATGCCAAAGTACCCTAAGGCTTCTATTTTCTGTTCTAGAACAATGAACATATGACAAGATATATACTAATGAGCCAATAACAGCAATCCAGCAAAACACATCAAATAGGTAATCACAATTGTACCGTAATAATAAATAACAGAATATTCATTAGTTTGAGTGAGCACTGGTTTTATTGTATGTTTAGTTGAATTTGTGGTATAAATTTAGTAATGTCAAGCAAAATTGCCTAGGTAATTTTTAGTATGTTGTATAATTTCTTTCACCTTTCAATGCTAATCACATCGACATTGACTGCAATGACTGAGTAATGTGTATTAGAACCCCTCCTTCATTGTTTAAAGAATTGTAATAAAAATTGGCACACACAATCATGATGAATAGTAAATGTGAAAGACATACTTTTTGTGTAGCCATCAATGTGTTGAAGAATTATGCCCACTTTAAACTTAGACATTTCTATTGCATAGGTAGTTTGTCGAGCGATCTCTTTCAGTTTTGAAAGGATTTGAATGTTTATTGGCACACATTATAAACATGATAAATAGTTGCAAGACACATATTTAGTGCGTTAACAATTTAACTATGATGGACATCAACCCCAATTTAGTTTCACGTGGTGTAGTAGTAATTTGTTTGTACTTTAATAAAGTCCAATGCGGAAATGAGTAGATTCAATATCCTGTTTACTTTTGAAATTATAGTGCTTCTTAATATCTTTGTTGTGAGCTTGTATGTGGTTGACATTGTTTTTAAGTGTATAAACAATATTGAACTGAAAAGAATTGGACTCTAGAGGCATGTTATCTCACAATTTACTCTTCCTATAGAGCATAGTTATTCATCTGAAGATAAAACTATACAATGTACTTGACAAGTTTGACCCTCTAAACTACATTTCCGAGATTTTAATTGGGAAAATTAAAAGTAGAGCTTTGCGTCTAGTTAAGATTTTATATATGGTATCATTCCGGAGTTATATATGATAACGAACCGGAGTACTTCCGGATTGGTAGCACAGAGCGTTAACCACTCGACCAAATCGCCCCCCCATTCTTGCTACTGTGTGGATTAAATCATTTGTAGTATCTATTAGATGTAACAGCATACAGTACAACTGCTTAAAATCGGAGGCCTAATAATCCCACTTAAAGAATGTAAAGGCATACTGACATGCACGATCATGCACACATGCATTATTTTAATCATTATTTAGTATTGTCATCCTCTTGGGAATTTGGAAAAATTGATTCGGTCTTAAAAGCTGACCAATCAAAACGTCCGTGTTATCAAACTCGTTCTCTCTCCTCATCTGTCCTTGCAATGAATGTAAATTGATAGCACGTAAATTGTTAGCGAGTGTATGAAATAATTTGGGAATGAGGGGAATTTTGTGATATAAGTTAAGTCATATAACTTGTCTGTCACACATGGTTGCTCTATAAACTTTTTTCACCTACAGGTATCTCATCTCAACCATTTTGACTTGTAGTACAATTCACAACGTGTTGTAACTAACTTTTCAGTAAACTGTCCAAATGTCAATGCAAGAGTTACGTAAGGCCACATTCTTGAACCTCTTTCTAATTAAATCTGTATAGACGACATGGTACCAAATATAAATCCAACAAGAGCCATGTTAGACATGGTCATCCCTCCGCCGAGTGCTCTTGCTATGACCAAGATATTTGAGGTGAGAGGAATTGATATGGCATAGGTTCTTATTTACTACAATATTAGTAATTATAACGTGCTGAGGGTTATTCACCAGCACATTCTCTGTGTCAATGTTGCACTTCTACTCTAAAGATATGTATGCTTTGTTTTATGCGAAAAAAATGATAAGGGGAGATAACTCAAAACCAGGGTAAGTTTGCGTTATGGTTCTTGGGCGCTGCACTAAATCTTAATGTCCTCTATAACTGTTTACTATTTGAATTAATTCAGTTCAGAACTTATATTTTAAGGGAGCCAATGTCATTGTTCTCTGCACTTCTTTAATGTTCTCTATATATGTGTCAAATTGCCTTAAATACTTTCATAGTTATGCTCCGGACTAAAGTGTGACGGACGTACGGACGGACCCCCCCCCCCCCCCATTACCATACCGCTCTGCCGCGGCGGGGGATAATAAACGAACCTCTGCAGATGACACTGAAGAAAGCCGTCCATTAATGTTGTTAGAACCTGTGTCCCGACCCATTTGTTTTTGTTTTGTTGTGTCACTGGATGTAGTCCGAACCGAAGACCTAGTACCTTCTGTTAGGCTATGTTTTGAGTACATGTATTTATCTTTATGCGATGACGTATGATTTCACTTGTTTCACTGTCACAGTAGGGGAGATAATCAAAGCCATGATGTCATGTTGTTGTTTTCAATTATGACTAAAACTAAAATTAGTGTACACATGTTTGGATGTTTTCAGTGTTTATGTTAAAGTACGGTTATCGGATTAAGCGGTCCCCTTTTGATAGCTCTTTCGTGTTGGAAGCAGAAATCAACACAACAATCGTAAAGTTGTACTTTATTTAAAGTAATTTCCAAAGACTTAAACGAGATTAGAAGCTCCATCCGTCTTTAAGTTATCTGTTTACTTAATCTGTGGTCGTTATTAAGCCTGGCGGGATAAGATATAAACACGTCTCAAATATGAATACACAGTTCTAAATAACACTTATAGACAGTAGGTTTCTAGAATGCAATGCCTGGGAATCTGGCCCATAACTAATATTTCTTGATGACATTTG
>JAFMSR010002579.1:0-22817 GCA_022818135.1 Saxidomus purpurata
AAATAAGCTAAAACTAAATTTCTCGTATGTATCAAGTGTAACATCTAATCTTAGTGATAACTGGTTTGTTGTAAGAGTAACTGATTGAGTATTTAAAACATTACTCAATCTAACTTTGAAATCACAGTTATTTTTCAGTAATCTAAAAGTAAAAAAAATAGTTTATGTTTCTGTCATATAAGACAATAATTTTGATATAATAACTGTAAGTGTTGATTTTTTTATAATCTAATTTGACTGGGAATTACGTACATGTACCTAAAAGGTAACTGATAAAATAGAATAATAACATCTTATGAAGGTCTTAAAATTTATGTATAACTAACATCCCTTTCCTACATTATCTGTACATAATGTAAGGAAGTTATACAGTAGCTGAATATGATAAACAGAAGCTAGTCTACCAGTGACCAGTCATGTTAATTGACATCTACTGTGAATTCGCTGTGAATTCGCATGGCTGACTAGACCCCTGTAGTGCGTACCCCACATTCCTGTCCAATTGTCTTTAAGGAATAAGTTTCTTATAACAAGATTTAGACTTTGTTTGTTACAAACTTTTCCAATCTTGAACTTCACTTCTATAACTTAAATCATGTCAAATTACATCATATACGAGGATGTTAGGTTGAAAATTTTGTTACAAAATGTATTTTATTACAGAATTTTATGATAATATTCAAGACACATGTTTTTAAGATCTAGTCTTTATAACAAAACCTGGCAGTTATATTTAAAATCATTTTTAAAAAAATAATGTAGAACAAATGCCCTACATAGAATATAATTGTAACTCTACTAGAAGTTTAACTTACACGGTGCAGAACACTCCAGTAATCCATAAAAGTTTTAAATTCTTAAACAATATCTCGTTTTAACAACGTTGCCATGGTAAATAATTAACGTAGATCTAACTATTGAAGGAATTACAGTTAATCTAGCCCAAGGGCATAAGTCACAACAAAGGATGCGATATGATTTGTTGTTAATTGGCGCCCCCCTGCCAGCAATCTAACTGGTCACACATTATTGCATATTGCACACTGGTCAATTGCATTTGATAATTACACAACAATATACAACAACAAAAACAACAACAATATAGTTTATTAACATGCAAAGTGCCCAATTAAAATTATGAAACCATTATATTTGTTTTCGAGTTTCAATCTTGAAAAACATAAATAGAGCTATATACAACTTGATAAAAAGCAATTCAGCAAAAGAAAGTTTCCAGCAACCCTATAAATGTTCAGAAAGTATATCTTTTTGGTTGCCGATGACACATTTTATGTACTCGAATGAAATATTTTTCTTAAAGTGAAATTTGACACGTATTTAGGTAGATATCGCGATTTTAATTATAAAGAGTTTTCAAATAGATTTGCGTCAGAATTGTTTTTAACCAACAAGCTCATCATTTTAGATATTGTAATTAGATCGAACATTTGTGTTCTCATTTTCATCATCAATGGAAATATAATATCGTCCATATTTGTATAGTTTGTAACTCACGTGCATGCGTACATTTAGATCGTTTCGATACATTTGCATGGTACTTTTCTTACACATTTAAGAATGACACATAGACTTCATTTTGATAGAAATAAATAGAAACAGAATTTTTCTGACAAATCTTTCACTTTTTCCCATAACGCCCCAGGATCATCGACTTTTGCAATCTGCAAAAGAAACAGGAGTTCAGTACCTTTACAATTATATACAGGGTTTTCACTATATGTCACCCTTGCCGTAATGTTCAGACAGCATACTCCGCAAAAAAAGTACATATTCAGATGTACATGTGCCTAAAAAGGGTACATATTCATATGTTCATGTTACATGTACATGGCAAAAGCAGTACAGCAATTATGTACATGTAATAACTTTGATTTATTAAATATCAATTTGTTAAACATTGTAGGTATTTCCTGGTTGTTAATACTAATTTCTATGCAATGCTTACTTAGGCCTTAAGAGTACCTTAATACTGTAAGGGGAAGCAATAATAGTCATAAGTCACTTGCGCTATTCTGGGGTTTGTGCATGATGCCAAAAAATGTAATCAACTTCAACGATCATAATTTTACAAGAATAAGTGCTATCATTTTATTATTTGAGATATGATTATTGAGTTTAACAGTGAATTCTGATAGTTTTTATGTTTTTGATGGGAGACAAGTTTTATCGTAAATTTTAACACAATTTAGAGCAAGTTTCTCTCTCCAATCACTTAAAGAAAGACAATTAAAATGTCCTTCATAAGTGACCCCCCCAAACCACAGGTGGTCAAATATCTAAAAGCTGATGTAGCAGTCCTGGGTGCCAAACAGGGTTAAAATCTGTACACAGCTAAAAAAAAAAAAAAAAAATAATATCAAACAGGGAATGCCACGTACCAAAAACGTACCAATAACTAATATCCCTTTCCTACATTATCTGTACATAATGTAAGGAAGTTATACAGTAGATGAATATGATAAACAGAAGCTAGTACATTATATATGTACAGGGTTCAATTAACCAATCAGAAAGCAAGAATTTTCCCCATTTAAGCTACCTATATACAAAGTTTGATTACAACAGCTCATTCCTACCTAATGCTATAAAGAGTAAATGGATATGAACGGATAGGAAAAAGTGATTCCTATATTGCCCCAAAAACAATATCATAATTATGCACTATTTGAGCAGTAGTTTTCAGGAAAAGCTGTTCACGGTCCTGGAAAGATTCTTTACAAGATTTTTTCACATAGTCTTGTCGGGCTAAGATATCTGCCACTGTGTTTCACCAGATTATTGATGTTTGACTTTCTGTCCTAATTTTCCAAAGCCTGAAACCTTATCACATGTTTTACACTAAACCAATATAATGAAAGAAAATTCAATGCCAATTATAGTTACTGCAAGCAAACTGCCTACCTCATAATTTTGGTCCAAATACAGTCCCACATACACACCAATTGTAAATGATAACTGAAATAAATAGTAGAAGTGACTGATGGAGTTTAACCATCATCTGTATCAGTGTGTATCATAGCAGCAATCTTGTGTGACCAGTGCAGATAATAACCTTCTGTGCAATCTGATCATGATCTACACTGTTAACTTTTCAATTAATAAATTTTCAGTGGGCACTCGTTTGAACAAACAAATGCATTGAAGGCAGGACAAGTCCATTTTAGAAATTAAGCACCCTTAGATAACAATTAAATTTCTTAAGTAACCAAATCAGAATAACAGGCCCTGACCACAGTGGATTCCGAACCATGTGTTTATTTAACTTATTTCATGCACAACTCTCTTTGTCCATGAACAGTTTTTTCCACTTCTAGCACCATAACTTGCCATGCAATACAAAAAACTTATTGTCTAAAACGTTATTTTAAATGCTTAGAAAGGCAAATTTTTATATTAAAGAACAAAAATCTTGTATATAAAAACTTTTGCTACTATATTGATCGAAGGCCTGAGAATGAATCAGCCAAGCACACACAAAAAGTTTTTGGGCCAGGTTTCTTTGACTTTCAACGTTATAACATTGTAGACAGTAAAAATTCCCCATTCTGTTTTAGAATAGCTCATTAAGACATGACAGGTGCATGCCACTGTTCATACTCTCTAGTGCCTTCAGGCAGCTGAACTTCATATCTTGGACACAAATTAACATTGTGACCTTTATGTCTGTAGTATTTACACATTCTGCCTCCACAATTAAATGATTAAGTTCACAGACTAGTAAAAGTTTGCTAAACATCTCACTGGTTGCCTGACAGAGAATAATTCCAGCTAGCAACTGTACTCTTAATGTGAGAAAGTTTGCTTTTGATCTAGGAGAACGGGAATTTAACGTTCATCTTTCACAAGTGAGCTAAAAAAAACACATGTATTTCCTAGAACAAACTAGGATCAAGATGATTGAACACTACTATCACTCACCAGTTTGATTACTAACGACATTTTTTCTATTTCAAAACTGTCCCAGCTTTTCAACAGGACTGTGGCATTCACTTCATATACAAATCTGCAGTCACATCATTCTAAAATCAAACATAAATTTTCACTGATTAGAGTCAGTTTCATTTCATGTTTGTATAGTGGCTAATACATACATCTATAGGAAAACAATGTACGGTATTTCTGATAATTTGCACTGTATTTAGGGGCGGAGCTTGAAACTGTGATTTATCTACAATAGAGAACATGACCTATCTACAACAGAGAACAGTTTCAATATCGCAACAGACCAAACATGGTAAATTGGCCATAATACAAAAAAAGAGTATTGTTGACTCGAATAATATTTGTCAGTTGCTTGCAAATCATAGGGACTTCCAGGACCTACATTTTTCACATTCCAAACTCATTTACGACTCCAAGGACTCACATTACAAATACTAAGAACCACGAGGCCTCAGGACTTGCTGATTGCATTAGAATGTAACGGTACTTTTTGCACTTTTAATATCCGTCAAGTCTACTACATTTAAACTGTATAGCATATTCGAATTGCCTCAATAGCGTAGTGGTTAGAGCATCTGCTTCGAGTACGGGAGGTCGTGGATTCAATCAAAATATGGTACTGTCAGCTCCCTTGCTTAGCACTCAGTATTAAAAAGTGTATTGTCAGGAAGATAAACATGATAAAGAGAAGCTTCCTGCTGGGAAAAGCTAAGTACTTGTTACTGAATACCTAGCCAACTATTATTATAAATTGTACACAAGTAGAGATATTGTGTTATTTCTGTATGGGCAATATCTAGCGATATTCTGACCCAAAACAGAAACATCTCAGAATCACTTAATTATCATGATTTTGACTAACTGGATACCCTGTGTACCCTTATGTACAAGATAATCCTTGATGTACAAGCTGACTGTACGACTCGCACAACATTAAAATCTGTATGTTTGATTAAAATTTCTTTAAAACGGTCAGCATCGTTCAGCAAAATTTAGTGGTTGTAGACCTTTTTAGTTTTCTAAATTAGTTTAAAATGCCTTACTTCACTAAATTTTAAGTTATGAGAGTATCTCATTCCGATAAACATAGATTTTCAAAAGACAAATAACTTTCCTGCAACATCTACAAACCTTGTGTGACCAACGTTCCCTTTAATTAATTATTTACTCTGACTTTCGTTCTGACAGCTAAGTTTCTCCAACATGAAGAGTATTCAAGATAACTTTGACAGAAATACTCTCACAACTTTCAGTAGTGACTAAAAACCGTATCTTACCCTTTATTTGGGACTCCCACCTTAACGAAATAATGCGTAACTCGCAATGGGGGAAAAACGGTACTTGGACTCTGCAGGAGCATGGTGCGCGGAATGCATGGTGCTAGCCCTGAGCTCTATGACCCTATATACAGTACACAGCACACAACTCACACAACTCTATATTTGATAAAAGTACATAGGGGTAGATATGGCAAGTCTATTATAGATTGTAGATATGTTATTTCGTAGATTAGATTAGAATTATGGAATGCGGGTTGGGACATGCCAAACTTGCTAATTGCTACTTGCGGATTGCCACTTGCTTATTGATAAATGCTGGTGGAAACATGCCACTTAGTAATTGCTAATTGCCATTTGCTTCTTGCTACTTGTTTATTGCTATAGCTACTTGCCACTTGCTTATTGATCAATGCTGGTTGAAACATGCTACTTGCTAATTGCCACTTGCTTATCGCGGTTTTGCCAATTGTCACTTGCCACTTGCTACTTGCTTATTGCTAAATGCTTGTTGAAACATGCGTCTTGCTAATTGCCACTGGCTTATAGTGGTTTTGTCAATTGCCAGTTGCTTATTGCCAATTGCCACTTGCTAATTGCTACTTGTCATATGCTAATTGCCACTTGCTTATTGCTAATTGCGGGTTAGGACTTGATAATTGCCACTTGCTTATTGCGGTTTTGCTAGTTGCAAATTGCCACTTGCTAATTGTCACTTGCTAAATGTCAATTGCCATTTGCTATTTGCTAGTTGGGACATGCCACTTGCTAATACTTACTTGCCACTTGCTTATTGCTAGTTGGGACATGTCACTTGCTAACTGCCACTTGCGTATTGTTAATTGCTTGTTGCCGTTTGCTAATTGCTTATTACATTTTGCTTGTTACTAATCGCTAGTTGCCAATCGGTTATCGGTATGACTACCGAACATGGTTAGGAAATAACGAACATTAGCTATATTATTATGTTATTGAAGTAAAATATTACGTTTTTGATGTTAAAATGGAACATGCATACCAAAAATATATTATATTCAATCACATTCAAGCTTTTAATTTATACAATTTCAAAACGTATGATCTGATTCATGTTCATGAACATTGAACATGAGTTACTATTAAAGGTAAACAAGACATCTATAATGGTGTATGTATAGATTATATATGTTATAAGTTTATTATAAATTATTAATAATATTTCATACTGAAAATATATTTAATATAAATAATCTTGCAGCTGAAGTCTGAACAAATTAGATGAGCAAACACCGAGCATGAACCATCATCTGATCATTTTATATTTAAAATATATATTTAATATGTGATATAATACACGTTGTGTATTTGCTCTCGCAATCAAAAGCGTTTGAACGACTCCAAAGGTAAGTTGCAAGTAGTAACAAGTGGCAGAAAGCAAATAGCAAGTGGAAATTAGCAAAAAGCAATTAGCAAAAACCAATTAGCAAGTGGCAATTAGAAATGATAATTGGCAATGAGAAAATGGCAAGTAGCAAGTGGCAATAAGCATGTAGCAATAAGCAAGTGGCAATTAACAAATGCCAATTGGCAATTATCATGTGGCATGTCCTAAGTAGCAATTAGCAAGTGGCATGTCCAAAGTAGCAATAAGAAAATGGCAGGTGGCAATTAGCAAGTGTCCCAATTGGCAATTAGCAAGTGGCATGTCCCAACTAGCAATAAGCAAGTGACAATAAGCAAGTGGCATATCCCAAGTAGCAATTAAGTATAAGCAAGTGGCAATTAGCAAGTGGCATGTATCAACTAGCAGTTAGCAAGTGGCAAGTGACAATAAGCAAGTGGCAAGTGACAATTAGCAACTAGCAATAGGCAATACGTAAGTCGCAAATAACAAGTGGCATGTCCAAACCTGCAATCAGCAATAAGCAAGTGGCAATTAGCAAGTAGCAATTAGCAAGTGGCATGTCCCAACCCGCATTCCATATTAGAATAGACAAGCCAGTATCGCATTTTAGTGACATAAAACAAATATTTCCACACTAAGAAACCCCTAACACACTCTCTGTAAACCAGGGGTGTCCTGTAATTTACCTTTAAGTAGTTTAGTATACTTTATTATACATGTATATATGTTAACAAGAATGAGCTTCCGGTACAGAAAGGTCAAGGACATCAAACCCCCCACCTCAGGTGAATCTTTTAGACAAAACACATCTAAAACACTGAATTCATATACCTCCGGAAAACATGAAAATTTTATAACAAAAAACTTTAGAACTAGATAAGGGCTACCCAACACCCTAGCCATAACTATAAAGCACGATTTAGTAAAGATTTGAAATGAAAATAGAAAAGATTGAAAACATTAGACAATTTTATTACAGATAATTTATTCCGCGATTTTCCAAAATTTTGTAGCATAAAAGACAATTTATAAAGGATACAAAACATTGACAGTTTATATTTCGACCAAATTATATTTAGAATAACAAGGACCAAAGATATAACACAAAAACCCGTAAGAAAAAAGCTTTATTTAAACAAAATCGGCAAAAAATCCTTTTTTCTCTATCTAAATATATAAAAAACACATGTATAGAATAATTACTACAAATACCTACCACGTGACAAACCCGGTATAAAGCCGACATCTTGACATGTGACGGAAGCTCAGTAGATTAGATAGTTATTAGTCAATTCATAGAAATATGTAAAATTAACACATTTTTACTTTTCAGCGGTTCTAGTGCCTGAGTAAGAAATTTAATACCAACTGAGGAAAAACTAGTGTCTGTGGCAATATACCATTATAAACCACGCATATACAAACCCCTGGTGATTACAAAAACAAACATATAACTAATAAATGTCCAAAATAATCACCAGGACAATGACTGGAAAAACGTAGGAAATAGTAACAATCACAATTCATGACTGCTTAAGCAAGAAAACGCATACTTAATGCCCATACAAAGAGTCTTAACTAAACAAAAACAGTGATTGATCCTACAACTAGTTACCCCAGACATTGCAGAAAATGAATAAAACACTAATTATTTCCAAAATGGTAACAGTAATCTTCTGTCAAAAACTTGCCGGATCCATAAAACCCTAGGAGCACCTGTTATAACTCCATCCGGTTCGTGCGCACTAAAAGTCGCAGTAGGTCACCCAAACCAATAAGTAGGTCAGGTCAAGTAGTACGTACAGCAATGTTAATCTTAAAAAACATATCTTACTTTCGCAACCTTATTTTCGAACCATTTAAGATGTGTAATACAAGATCAAAACTACATTAAGAACAATCTTACTCAGGCATGAAAAACCCAATCACACTAAAACTTCGACGGTGTGGAAAGTACTGGTTAGTCAACCAGGATCAGGAATAGTAGTTCACCAACATATGTCCGAGGACCGAATCGACGATCATGCAGATCATGATCTACACTTACTTCTTTTATTATTTATAAGTAAAGATAAAACAGATTAACAGATTAAAAACTGAAATTCCCTTCCGAAACAATTAAAGAGAAGTTTACACCAAATTTTACAAAAAAATATTAAATTTCTATTTTTACGAAATCATGATCTACAGCAATATTCATATAATCACAAACAAATTTTGGCATGTTATCTATTTTATAATACAAAGGAATATAAATTACATTAATGACTGTGCTTTTTCAAAAGTAGTAGACCGAACTGGCGGCCATTAGCACCCAGCTGATTGGCTAATCATTTTTGTCTCTCCTGGCTCCATTGGTTCATTTACTATCCGATTTCTGCTTCTGGCTCCGGTAGCAAAAAACCAACTAGTACAAGTCTCCTTATAAATCTCTATGGTACATTGATTATTTTATCTATAATTAAAGAAGTAAAGTTAACAAGTAGCCTGATTGATGTTTTATATAATCTCTTTCAATAAGTAAATTCTTGAAACCAAAATGTAAATAATCAGAATAAACATTTCAACAATAATTGCATCATTTAAAGTACATTTTATAAAAATTGTAAGTAAATACTGCCACTATTTTCATCTATCCATAAATTATTGTTTCTATTTAGTAAAGTGGCTAAATTGTTCTTTGTCTTTGTAAGAATTTTTTCTTTTATAACATATTTGACTACGCGATACATTTTCCAAATTCAATCTCTCTCTCTCAAAACGTCAAACTTCACGATGTATGTCACAATACATCGCTACGACCGGCTACGACGATGGCGATTTCGTTCCCGTTCCAGAAGAAGGAAGACCTATGTGACAGTGACGACTGCTGTGCGATAGGCAATCAACGCTGCAACTACTAGATCTACAAGATCGTCGACGACCACTTTTTTGGTCACACCTCTGACAATGTAATGTCAGGCTTGCTGCGGCTGCTGGCTTATTTGGCTTTTAAGGGGTTTTTATATTTTCAAAATTTCAGAGTAGGAAAATAGGTCAAACTTTCATGCATACTTTTAACTTGTTAAAATAAGTAATTTAAACATCTTTCGGACAGCATTTTATTCTCTCATTCAGGACGATTAAAAATTTTTATCATCACAAAAAGCTAAGCAAAGTAAAAATAGGACAACAATTTATTAAAGATGATTTTTACATTACAAAACAAACAGATATACCATCTAGTACCAAAATTCTCTAAAAACTGTTAGGCTACCACGATCCAGACATACAAACTAGGTCAATCACACTCAGATCTCATTGGTCGCCGTGACGGGCCTACTCTTTGGCAACCAATCAAATTCAACCTTTGGCTATACTGGCTGGAAATTGCAGTCAGGTAAATTTCTTCTATTTTTTGGCTTCAAAATTTTGTCTTTTAGGCATGACGGGAGACATGCCGGGGTCTCATCCCAATACTAAGCTAACATACATGCTCTTTGGGACGTAGCCTAATTAATTTGGCGTTTCAGTGTGACCCCTTTCACGGATCTGATATTTTATAACTGTCACACCTCTACGCCTAATTTTAATGTGCTACATATTAGGCAGAAAGTGTAGTTTCAATATTAGGTACAGCCGGCGCATATTACACAATTTACCTACTTCTAAAAACAATTTTTGGGACTTAAATGATGAATTAAATATCACTTTAAATGAAAACCTAAAATTTTATGAAAAATCTCACCACTTTATAAAAATCTGAATGTTTAAACCTAAACATGCAAGTTTACACATTAGGCACGATATGCCATTTATTTTCATATTACACCGATTGATGCAGGTGTGTAGTTAGGTAAATGTAAGTTAGAATTGTGTTAGCATCATTTTAAAACTTAATCCTATCATATTAAATCATAAAATTTGATAAATACATTTAAATATTGGATTTTATTGGGTTTATAAGTGCCCAACAGAATTTCGTTGGGGATGTGTTCCCAGCTATTGGCACTTCAAAGTGAGACGTAGAAGGCGGACAACTATAAAATATCAACCTGTAAAATCGGTCTGCCTTCGAAGTGGAAATAGTGAGACTATTTGGGACGGACCTTGATAAAATTCTCATCAAATCAAATCAAATCAAAAGTAGTTACTTCCCTTTACCCAATCATACCACGGACCAAATTAAAAACACAGATGTGTTTATATTCCGTGCCAATACATTTGACATATATTTTTCTATGTCTCTGGACATAAACATACATGTATATAATGGCTATCTCATAAACTTTTTACAGGTTGTCCGTCTTTAGGTGTCACAATAATTAAAGCTAGTAAACTGTACAGTAAGTTGAATTTGCATGATATAGAAATATTCAGGTAAGCAGCAGAGTGTGTGAAATATGTGACACTGGTTGCTTTGAGTATACAACATGTCACATTTTGTTTCTACACATGGTAATTACAGGCTGTATAAACCTTTACACAACTGTTGTATGGTTGGTAGCCTAATTAATTTGGTGTTTCAGTGCACCCTTTCACAGATCTGATATTTCATAACTGTCACACCTCTAGAAGCATGAGGTGAACAACTGAAAAATATTAGCCTATAAAATCGGTTTGCCTTCAAAGTAGAAATAGTTAGTCTATATGGTTGGCAATATGTGTTTATAATGATTTTGAACTGGGACGAATATATACCATCTTATTATTGCTCTAGTTTGAACAACACGTGACACGATGGTACAAATTTTTATGACAAAACTTTATTCATATTATGAAGTATGAAGACAGATCTAAAGATATTTAGAAGAAAATATTTTCAAAGTTCGGGTCACTATGACCTATTACCCCCAAAAACAATAGGGATCATCTACAGGTTGCAGACAACATTCTCAAGAAGTTTGATGAAAGTTGATAAAAATTATGACCGGTAGTGCAACCATGACCCACTGACCGCTTTCCCCCCAAAAAAAAAGATAACTTTATGGACAGATGGACAGACAAACCTTAAAGGTCTGCTGGACTTTGACATTATCCATCAAACTGACAGTGACATTATTTTTCAACTGGCGACATTATTCTTCAGGCGAACTAGACATTACACCTCAAATTGACAGTTCTTCAATTGACAGTGACAATATAATTCTAACAAGCTCTCAACAGGTTATGTCAGGCACGTATTGTATATTAGGGCTTTATCGTTGGTACCGGTTTCCCATATGACCAACGCCCCCAGAAGAGGTTACTTATTTTAGGTTTCGGAAGATAGTGCAAGATAAAGAAAGCGTCCCGATTCCAGACACCCCTGGTTCTTATACATGCCAGGTGTATAGCACCCATACATGGGACCTCGGTTTTAGTCTCATCCGAAAGACTGTTAGTAATTTTAGTTGGTCAGCCCGGGAAATCGAACCCGCTACCCCAAGATTACAAGTCTCGTGCTCTACCGATTGAGCTATCCGGGCTTCATGTTAGGCACTTGTGCTCAAATAGTTTATATATATGCATGACAATGCCTTGTGGGACAAAACACTGTCAAGGGTAGATGTGAACTGCTCAAAAATAGATAAATCAACCTATTTTTGTCAAACATTTATTTGTTATTGTAATTTTAAAACTGCTTAATTATGTTTCACATTTTTCCAATAATACAATAAAAGGAACTAGAACTAATATATACCTGCCAGTGTGAAGAAACAGGCTAATAATTAACAATATCCAATATATCCCCATGTATGGAAGTCTTCCAACTGACAGCAATATTATTCTTCTTATGGACAGTAATTATTCTTCAAATGACAGTGACATTATTCTTCAGAAGAACAAACAACTATCGTGACATTTTTACATACGTTTTATTTCACGTCTACTACACTAAAACATATACACATAGGTAAAAGCTACAAAAATAATGTTGATACAATGTTTATGATTCATAAATGCATGAAGGAAAAATGTTTAAAAAGATGAAACATATCCAACGTCAAAGATGCTTTGAATATCGTCAACAACTGCCAACTATTGTGCTGAAATTTACAATCACATTCTGCAGAAAATAACTAAAAGCAACTGTCCTGAGATTCAGTTATAACTGAATTTGTTTGGTTTCAATTTTTATACCTGACTTGTACTGGTGCAATTTACGAAGAAAACATGAAACACACACATTGTACAAACAAATAACACGCAATGATTAAGGTCAAAGTAGAGAAACTGATGATTATCTTAGATAATAGTTCCACACTACTGATTTCAATTTGTTATTATCATTTTCTGGACAAGATTTTTTCACAGGATAACACTTTCCTAATAGCAAAATTAAAAACTACAATAAACAACTTTCTTAAACTCAATTTATGCAAATGTTTGTTCCACGTGAAAAATTGGACAAAATCTGTGTATTAAATGCCAACATACGCGATTTCTAAGCATGTCATTTTGTTTACCTTAGCCTTAAAACTATTCTAAAACAGATTTTTTTTAATAGGTACAGATACAGAAGTATTAAAAATGAAGGCAATGAAACAAAAACGGCAAAATATTTTTACATTTCAAAGCATCTATTTGCTACTTCCACTTTTTTCTTCAAAAGTACACTGAAATAAAAATTCTGGAATAAAGCAATGAAAACCCCTAACTTGCAGCAAGCATCGACACTAAAAGCAACTGAAATAAAACATGATAGACTAGTGCAAATATTGCATCATAAAAATTTTGGTGTTGAAAAACAAAAATCATCTAAAAATTTGTAATGATTTTTAAAAGAAAACATAATAAATACTGCTTATTTTGAGATACAAACTGATAATCTGATACTGAACTGGACGTATACTGATAGAAAAAAGAAATGCAGGGTAACAAAAAATGCAATATCCATTTAGTCTTCATTATTTATATTGAATTGTTACTTCTTTCAATAATGGTGTAGCTAACAGAAGTTCAGAGGGGTCATAAACTAATTAATTTTTGGAAATTTGCTCATGAAAGACAGATCTTTTTAGCATTTTAGATAACGTCTTATACATTCCTTCAAATCATCACGAAAGTTATCCGTCCGTTTCTTTTTTTCTTCAGTATATTTTGTGCTACAAATAAACTACAGCTACGAAAAATGCAAACAAGACTAAATGTATACTGATCACATAACATGCATGAATTATAAATTATTTCCAATCACCCATGATATCGACCAAATATAACATATACCTTGCTTGAAATTTTCCACAGCCCTATATTTTTCAGTATCTAAATATAGACCGAAAGACCTAAATTTAATTTCAGAAAAGTTTATGTTTAGATGAAAAATGATTTTGATTTTAAAAATGCAAGAGAAAGCAATACAAAAGCTCCAAAAACAGGTTTAACAAATGTAACATTTTGAGAGAAAATATTTTGGCATTTTCAATGAATTAATACGTGTGAAAATCATGCAACCTAAAGTTCCTGGAAATATAATGGCAGTATAACTATGTCTGCTAAAGTAAAATATTGCTAAATGTATTTCCTGATTTGATAGTATGTAAAATCATAATCATAACATCAAATAATAAATTTTACATGAAAGTTTTAAAATTTACTTTTGCCAGTTTCTTCCCCAAAAGGAGCAGAAAGTATACATGTTTGCACATTACATTCACCGAAGAACTAAAATGAAAGGCAATGACATTTGCAACAGTTTTTCTTTTCTTTAAATATCTACATAAAAGTTATATAATACAATCTATACATACATGTACAAATGTATATATTAAAGTTTAATTTAAGTAATAAAAGTTCATGGGTGTTTATTTATTAATTACAGAATACAATTAAAAATTTCACTAGTAAAAACTGTTGTAGTTTGTAACAAAGTAGATAATTCATGTTGGCTATAATAATTCATACTGCTGAATAAAAACAGAAACTGCAATTGTTGCCTGGTGGAATTTAATATGTTTGACCCCATCCCCTCTCCCCTCCAAAAAACCCCAACAATTTACAAGAAAAATCAACTACTCAAAAACTATTCAATGCTATCAAACATGTTCTTTAAAATCTAATAAGCTAACTATCTGAGTACTGTATTATAATTTCACTATGATTTTGTTCTCATTCAGGGGAAGTAATCAACCTTAATGTTCGACTCTCCAATGGAGCTCAACAATAAAACCATAGATGCCTCCTGAGCAGTGAAACAGAATATGTAGGAGAAGGCACAAGGTTCAGTACAGTAGTCTTATAAACAGGTGGAAAGTTTTGCATTATACATACTTTGGAAGTTCTGGATATATAAAGTCATACATTCACTGACTTATATTGCAATTTTAATACAAGTTACAACCATAGGGAAATGAAAACAAAAGATTACTGAATCATTTTTTTTGCACCAAAATGCCAAAGACAGTACTGTTCTTGAGGCAACATTTTGAGAGTAAAACTGTCAAGGACAGTACAATCTTTAAAACAAACTGCGAAGGCCAGTAAAATCCTTGAGAATCAGGTCTTTTCTAAAATTCTGAACACAATGTGTTTCACGAACTGGGAAATTAAGTCGTTTGCTTTTTTTTGCGTGAGAACGAAAGGCCATTTAGCCATTATAAATTGTTTAAAGCGTGCCTGACCTGCAGGAGTAGTGTCACAAATTCAGACAGAGCATAGTTTCAGATGCTTCTATGATTAACAGACATTTCTGCAAGGCACTTGCTTCTACTGCATAAATTTAAATGTCTAAATTACTAGGAAAATTTTGCCCTATGACCCATTTACTCAACACAGTCATATATCTGCTTGTGTGCAAACCTCTTAACCATTTACACAGTCTTATGCAGACTCTAGTACATGTCATACATTATAAAAACATACATGTTAAATCTTAGTAAATGAGTGTAAAAGAGTCTTGAGATTAACTGCTGCCTTTTATTTCAAGCCGCTGTTTGCACTAGAAGTCTGTTGTACTTTACTTTGACACCAGCTGTGAAAGCCAAGCCCAAACCCCTGCAAAGAATGCCACAATTGAGCTCCACACCTTCTCAAAGCTGAAAATATAAAAGAAGTAGGAGTTATAATTTGCCTTTCCATTAAATTTTCAAACTTGTTGTCATTTACATGGAATTGGATTTTATTCTTTCAGTCTAAATATGCAGCACACTGGATCTGCCAAGCAATAACTTCAAGTACAACATAAGTGACTAAAACTGACTAAATGTTGTAAGTCAGCAATGAACTATAAGAATTATATTTTTTTCAGCTTTCATCTATTGTAATGTCAGAGGGCAGAAGCAAGTTAGCAGAGCATCAGACAAAAATACTTCAGAATAAGCAAGTTGATACAAGGCCGTCAATATTCGAAGAAATTTAGAAGCTGTTAGTTAAAATGTCTTTCTATGCAAAATTTAATCCATAACAGCAGCCATATCAGCTGCATATGGTGTTTGTACCTAAAATCTAAAGGGGTCATCTACTTGTGACTAAGTCGTCATGACCAACCAGCCTACCAAGTTTGAGGAACCTAGTAGGCCAAACCATTCTCTAGTTATTGATCTGGCAAGGTTTGGTCCATCTACTCACCCGATGGACGGACTGACATGGGCAAACAAATATACGCCTCCATCTTCGATGAGGGGTGGGGGGGGGCATAAAATATATGAAACACATGCCTCGGTCTGGAAATACAAGGACCCTGGGCTATAGTCTGGCAATAAACTAATTGAATCCATCCAAAGACTTTAAATGAAATATGTACATACTCAAATAGTCTGGCAATAAACTAATTGAATCCATCCAAAGACTTTAAATGAAATATGTACATACTCAACATTCCTCTCCAGTACAAAGGTCAGCAGTATAACAGCGATGGTAGTAAACACCACAATGGCTGGATAGTCAGAATTGATGAGACCCGTACAGCACTCTTTCATCTTGTTGACAGGCGTACAGCAAGCCTGGAGCCAGCTCCTTCCTGTACATGTAGACTGGGCTGGTTTTGCTGGTTCATTGCTGGTGCTTGTTCTGACCTCTGATGTTCGTGTGACATGTGTACTGCGCTGAGTGGCTGCTGGAGTCAGTACTGACCTCTGAAATTGATTCAAAATAATAGCCAAGTTGTACAATATTTATCATTTCTGCTTCATTCTGTCACCTGTGATGTTTAGTGAGAACTCACATAAAAATATTTTATTTCTACAAATAGATTAACCTTTTATTAATGTGGATGATGAGCCTGTTTAAGGGTATAAATGCCCTGTATAATCGATTCATACTCAATACTGATACCATCAAGTTAAAAAAATTAAATTTCTAAAAAAAACTTTACCGATGTCAAGCAAAATAAATGCTGAAGTTATTGAACTAGCAGGGGAGGTAAGTTTGACAAGAATTAAATGGAGAAAATTGTACCCTTACCTCCCTGTGGCAAGTGATTCTGCCATAGTAAGCAAAGTAGAGGATAGATAATGTTTTACCTTACCCTCTTACATGGCTTGATCATGATGACTAACTGTCTTCTATTCAGTCAGTAAATATTCATTGAGAACCCCTTTCAACAACTTTAGGACACGTAGTTACTAAGTACAAATTCTACAGAATGAAAGATGGACAAATCCACTTTAGAAATACATCAGTGTTTGTTACATAACACCAAAGAAGAGCATATTATATTATGAGAAGCTTAAATACCGTCAGGGTCTCTGTGGTTTTCTCAAATCTTCCTGGAGATCTGGTCACTGTTGCTGTTTTCGTCTCTTCTTTTGTCGGCGATGTTTTGGTTGTGGTGGTGGTTGTCGTGTTTGTTGACGATTTACGGCCGAGAGATGACCTGCTCGGAGAGGCTTTCTTCTTCCCTCTTCCCGGTGAACGACTACCAGACCTTCCTCGACTTCTTGAACGACTTCTAGATCTGGACTTGGTCCGTTTTGGCGTTTTTGACTTTTGTGCCTAAAAACATAAAAAAAACTCTCAAGCCATGCTATCATAATACATTTGTTTTTAACTTTAATAACTGTTTTTAAGTACTGAAAATGTAGAAACTATTACTCATAAATAGAACCTATTGTACACAAGGTTGTCAAAAATCCCCTAATCTTTCGAAAGTACTTTAATCGCTAAAGAATAATGTGTTGCCAAGTATGTTTTTTTGGTCTTTGGCAACATTGGTGAGTTACAGAGGGCAAGTCGATTGAATTAGTAGATTAATCTGAGAACATGTGAAAAAGTGGATCAAGTGTTGCCATGCAAATACAAAAAGTGCCAAACTGAATTCAATATGATAGGATGAGATTAACATATGACTGAAGTTTCATGAAAATCCTTCAAGGTAGACCTCTAGATGTTGTGTATTACACATCCTTGTATTAATACCATATGGACGACAACTGTATTAAGGACTTAAGGTTTTTCAAAATTAGCCAATGCAGCTTGGAGATACAACCTGGACATAACTACTTATGAATAACATTATAACTCTATATTTGGAAACCGACTAGTTTTAACCAATAAGCATGATTAAAACTACACCGTCATGTCCTTTTATCGATATTTTTTTTTATGCTTTACTCAGTTTGAGCATGAAATCTTATCTTACTTTTTAGTACAATACATATGGAAAACAAAACATATATAGTTCATCATATGAAAGTATTTCTGAAAACTTAAAGAAAACTTGTCAGACATGCTCTTTCAAAATCACAATCAATACTCACAAAAGCTCTAGAATGAAATTCAGCAATAGCTTGAACTGCATTTGTAAGGTTCTTTAATGGTTCCCAGGAGTCGTTGCTTACACCAAAGTCTTTCCATCGCACTAAATACTCCAATCCTCTACGTGATGTCTTTCTCTCACCAAGAATCTCTGCAACCTGTTATAAGGATTTAATAATGTTACAGTAGATGGCATACATGTAAATGGGTCAGACGATTAACCGAAATACCGGAATACCCGCAAAAATAAGGAATGTACACAAGTTTTATTAAGAATCACTTGTATGCTGTATCTATTTTTACTCTACATGACTATCGGGAGCATTATCCAGGCTTTTTCAGCTGCTTTATTTTCTATCACACATAAAAAAACTTATGGATAGATAAAATAATATAATAATCTTTCTAAATTCGTGTCAACATTTTTTTGTATTTCACCTGTTAAAATTGCTAAAGAAAACAACGAAAACAGTGGGTTTTTTTGCGCCGCTTTGACTCCGAAATTCAGGGTCTTCCCAATTGACAAAAATGGTCAAAATTCCCAATAAAAGGCTTAAAAATTCCCAAAAACAAGAAGATTTTTCCCAATTAGATTGATTTCTTGTGAAAGTTGAACTAAAATGATGCAAATAATCATGAAATTCCGACTCTAATTCTGGTTTATTCACAGAATTTTGTTGCCAATTTGACGCGCGTTGTTTACATAAAACGGGTCACGGCATAGTACGGCATTTAGTATGACTTTCATCACGGTCGCTAAACGCTTTTTCATGCATCAAAATGAGTCAGAAAAAAAATTGTTAGAAAATTACCTAAATTATCGAAAAATGTCGCATAATTCCAAGTATTATAATAAGAAAATAAAACTTAAACACGCCATCCGCACTCCGGACATTCAAACATCTTTTGGTAAAGTTAAAGAGAAATCAAATTCAAATCAAACGTCAGAAAAGCAAAGTGATTTGTCCAAGAAATCTGAGTCCCCACAAAATGACTCTCAGAAATCAACAGAAGCTCATGGTGACCCTAAGCAAGGACATTTAAATGAAATAAATTTACCTTAAAATTATAAAACTTTTCAAAATGATTTTTTATTAAGTTTTGTTAATTTTTCCCAATTTTGAGATTTATCGCGCTAAAAATTCCCAATTTGAAAGGCATGGGCTGTTGCCAAAAATAAGTAAAACAAGAGGGCCATGATGGCCCTGTATCGCTCACCTGTCTACCATTGGCAAAAATAAAAAGGTTATTAATAGCAGAAAGGATCAATTTTTACCTTTGGCTCATGATATCCTCTTAATAAGCCTATGTAAAATCAAAAGACCCCCCCCCCAGGCAGGGTTAATTTTGACCCTGAGGTCAGGATTGGAACAATCTTGGTAGAGAGTCAATTATTGCCACATGCTGAATATCTAAGCTCTAGGCCTCATTATTTTGCTGTCTGATCATGATCTGCACTGTTGGCTATTCATTTTTTTGCTGTCTGATCATGATCTGCACTGTAAGCTATTCATTGTATGTTGGCTGGTCATGATCTGCACTGTCAGCTTTTTATTTTTTGCTGTCTGATCATGATCTGCACTGTTTGCTATGCATTATTTAGCTGTCTGATCATGATCTGCACTTTCATAATTTAGCTGTCTGATCATGATCTGCACTTTCATTATTTTGCTGTCTGATCATGATCTGCACTTTCTGACAAATTTCAAGGATATCTGGGCTGAAAATGTAACATCTAGAGTGTTAACAAGGTTTTTCCATATTTGGGCTGTGACCTAGTTTTTGACCCCAGATGACCCATATTCGAACTTGGGCTAGAAATCAACTTAACAACCTTTCTGACAAATTTCCAGGATATTTGGGCTGAAAATGTTACCTCTAGAGTGTTAACAATGTTTTTCCATATTTGGGCTGTGTGACCTAGTTTTTGACCCCAGGTGACCCATATTAAAACTTGAGCTAGAAATCATAGAAACAACCTTTCTGACAAATTGCCAGGATATTTGGACTGAAACAGTAGCCTCTAGAGCCTTAACAAGATTTTTCTATTTTTGGGCTCTGTGACCTAGTTTTTTACCCCAGATGACCCATATTCGAACTCGTCCGAGTAATTGCTGGGACAAACATCCGGACCAAGTTTCGTGACAATTGAGGAAAAAATGTGACCACTAGAGCGTTAACGAACTAAATGTGGACGGACGACGGACATTCATCGATCCTAATAGCTCACCCTGAGCCAGCTCAGGTGAGCTAAAAATCACTGGAAAATCACCGACATGCCAGGTCATGAAAATATGTGACAAATGCGGAACAACGTACTTATGTGCTGATGGAGCCTAGGAAAGGGATGAGCAGCCAGCTAAAGCAATTATAGAAAATACAACTCCAAAGCTGGAGGACACAAACTGAAAAATATAATATTATAGCCTGGAGTATATGTGAGTATATGATGGGAACCTTACAACCATTGACTCTTAAAAATTTGATTTTCACTTTAGAGTCAATGACCCTCGAGTTGCAAAGCCTACTGAACAAACTGATGTTCTACAATTTTTCCCCCTCAAAATGGCGGGATCCCAAGTTTTGGTGAGGGACACCAAATTTTACCAGTAGGGATCCCTTAGACGTAGCCGAGAAAAGCGCTCATTCCAATACCAGATACAGAGTGTTCAATAGATTTCGAAAATCAAGGGTCATTGACTCTTCAGCCTAAATTTTCAAGGGTCAAAATCAAATTTTTAAGAGTCAATGTGACAATTTAAAGGGTTGAGTCAAGGGTCATCGGGTTCAGGTAATATATCCTCAGCTTGCATTTCATACTTTTTGTTTGTGTCCTGCTTTTCAGTCGTATTTTCTAATGATTCTTAGATTAGAGCTGCTGCTTATCCTAGGTTTTATCAGCTGAAATTACGTTGTTCCCCAAATTTGTCACATATTTTCGTGATCTCGCATGTCAATTTTGCCATCCCCCAACCGATTTTAACAGTTTTAATATAAAACAAGAGGGCCAAGATGGCCCTATATCCCTCACCTTGGTACAAGTCCACTTGCCTAGTGGAAGATCACTAGATAATGTTATATACCAAATAGGTTTTCCTATATATGCCTTTGTAAAACAAGTGACCCCCCCCCCACGGGCAAGGTCAATTTTGACCCCAGGGGCATAATTTGAATAAACTTTGAAGAGGTCTACTAGACAATGCTACATGCCAAATATCTAAGCTCTAGGCCTTGTGGTTTCAGAGTAAAAGATTTTTAAACATTTTCCTATATAAACCTATGTTAAACTAAGTGACCCCCCGTGCGGGGTCAATTTTGACCCGGGGGTAATAATTTGAACAATCTTGGTAGAGGTCCACTAGCCAATGCTACATGCCAAATATCTAAGCTCTAGGCCTTGTGGTTTCAGAGAAGAAGATTTTTAAAGTTTTTCCTAAATATTCCTATGCAAAACTAAGTGACCCCCCCGGGGTCAATTTTGATCCGGGGCTCATAATTTGAACAATCTTGGTAGAGGTCCACTAGCCAATGCTACATATCTTAGCTCCAGGCCTTGTGGTTTCAGAGAAGAAGATTTTTAAAGTTTTTCCTATATAAGCCTATGCAAAACTAAGTGACCACCCCCGTGGGGTCAATTTTGACCCGGGCCTCATAATTTGAACAATCTTGGTAGAGGTCCACTAGACAATGCTACATGCCAAATTTCTTAGCTCTAGGCCTTGTGGTTTCAGAGAAGAAGATTTTTAAAGTTTTTCCTATATATGCCTATGCAAAAACTAAGGGCCCACCCGCGCGGGGTCAATTTTGACCTGGGGGGTCATAATTTGAACAATCTTGGTAGAGGTCTACTAGACAATGCTACATGCCAAATATCTAAGCTCTAGGCCTTGTGGTTTCAGAGGAGAAAATTTTTAAAGATTTTCCTATTTGTTGCCATAGCAACCAGAGTTCTGCATGGAATGGAATTCTTTGAACAATTTTGGTAGAGCTTCATGCAAGGAACATTCCTGCATAGTTTTATCAACATTGGCCTAGAGGTTTCAGAGATGTCATTTGAATCACAAGAAACATGGCAATGCCACGAAACCAGGTTTTCAAAAATGTTGTTCTGATTCTATACTATAGTATGAATTTTGGAATGAAGATTGCTATGAATATTCAAAAGATTATAACATGACATGAAGGAAAAGATAATATTCATGAGAATACATGATAATGAGTAGGATGTAAATTTCGGCTAACAATACTGTCTGCAAGGAGTATACTTAATAATGAGACAACAATTTGAGTTAAATGAAAGCAAGTTTGAGAGGGTTCTATAGATGTTTTAGTACAATCATTGAGACATCAACTGCTGAAAAAGAAAGCAAATAGATTATATTGTTAAAATGGGCAACAATTGTTAATCAATGTTATTACCCGACTCTATATAGCAGCCCACACCATTTTGTGATCAAAATTCTTCAAAGGGTTGAAGAGTTACAGAGCGGACAGGATTTTCAATGTTAATGTCACTGTGACCTTGACCTTGGAGCCAG